>CM076581.1:159633998-159886581 GCA_034641835.2 Pinus albicaulis
CACACTTTTAGGGTGTATTATTAAGGGATGAATTGGCTACTTCCTTGGCTATTTCTGGTCTCAATATCTTGTATGTGTCTGTTACATTATGCATTTTATCCTTTGCTGCAGTAAGTAACCTGCAACAATCTGTAATCTCTTTGATTGTAATTTATCTGTCTTTCTACTCTGCTCTCATTTATTGTTATATTGATATTTGTATAGTAAGGAATTTACTCCTAATGGTGCAGTGAAGTTTTTTTCAAAGGATTCATCACCATACAATGTAATAGAAAATGGAAGCCAGGACTGTAGCATCACTGTGTGGACCACAGCCAGTCCACGCCCTATTTTTATTTTTTATAAGTTTTAGATCCATTAGTTGAACATGATAATTGGTTTGATGCCCCAAGCTAACTCTAAAGTTAATTCACTATATAAAACACTTCTCCCTAATCCATATAACTAAGGGTCATCATCAAAATATGCCCATGCACCATCCTTACCCACTTCTTCAGCAATCTGCCTAGGAGGCTTAGGTACTATGATTTGGGAACAACTCTTTTACAGAATTGATACCAAATAAAATAGGAAAAGCACATTGAATAGGAAGAATTTAGGGTGAATTCTTAAGGGGTGAATTGGATACGTCCTTGGAGAGTATGCGCTAGCTCACCCTAATCTATTGAGGGTATGTTAACTTACTAATAGTGATATGTATGAGAGTATGGAGAGATAGTTGAGTCATTGGAGAAAGAGCCTTAACTGCCTTTACTATTTTGAGCTTGTAATTGGTTTGAATTTATGATGAGTGATGAATCACCTATATCGAAGGAGTGCTCCCCTAGTTGGCACCTTACCACATTATTTAAGGTCACTCCATTTGCTAGAGCTTGTTGTAACTTACAATGGACAAGTTTACCATCCCGCACACACATTTAGGGTGTATTCTTAATGGATGAATTGGCTACTTCTGGTCTCAATATCGTGTATGTCTATGTTACATTATGTATCTTATCCTTTGCTGCAGTAAGTAACCTGCAACAATCTGTTATCTCTTTTATTGTAATTTATTTTTCTTTCTACTCTGCTCTCATTCATTGTTATATTGATATTTGTATAGTAAATATTTTACTCCTAATGGTGTAGTGAAGTTGTTTTCAAAGGATTCATCACCATAAAATGTAATAGCAATGGGAAGCCAGAATTGTAGCATCACTGTGTGGACCACAACTAGTCCACGCCCTAATTTTATTTTTGATAAGTTTTAGAGCCATTAGCTGAACATGATAATGGGTTTGATGCCCCAATCCAACTCTAAAGTAAATGCTATGAGATTCACTATATAAAGCACTTCTCCCTAATCCTTAGAAATAGGGGTCATCATCAAAGTATGCCCATGCACCATCCTTACCCACTTCTAGAACAATCTGCCTAGGAGGCTTAGGTATTGTCATCTGAGGAAAAATATTTTAAATAATTGAAACCACATCAAATAGGAAAAGCACATTGAATAGGAAGAATTTTCCTATCTTTAAATAATTTTACATTCCTAGCTTGCTAAATACCCAAGCTAGGATTCAAGGAAGTTCTTTGTAATCCTTCACTGAAGAGTTATGGCACCAACCTCTTACACCATTTTCAACTATGCCACCAATTCAGATTTTTTTCAACCTAGTCAAATGTTTAATCTCCCTCTAAACTTGCATAATGTAGTTACAGTCCATGACAAGATGTTTATTGGTATTTTCACATACCCTGCATAAACTGCACCTATCGATTCTTTCTCTATTCCTTCTCAGAAGATTATACCAAGTCAAGTATTTTTTTTAGTGCAAACCACATAAAATTTTAGCTTTTGAGGGATATTTAAATATCCAAACTCTCCTCCTCCACCAAACATGGGTAAACATGGGCAATTAATCCATAAGGGGGCACCTTGTTTCATTCATATTGGAATTTGGATGGTGGTTGAAGAGTTATTTTATAATACAATGTGGTTGATACACTTGTTGCACCGCCCTTCATATTTTATCCAATAGTTATCAGCTATCCCCATCTTCTAAAATTCCAATCTGCTAACCCTGAGATCAGTGCTTTTGGAGAGGGATAAATTTAATAATACTTTCTCATGACAAGAGGCATCAAAGGAGAGAAAGTGGCATATGATAGGTTGGAAACAAATAGTTATGCCTAAATTGGAATGAGAAGCAGGGA
Organism: Pinus albicaulis; assembly: GCA_034641835.2. Classification (NCBI taxonomy): domain Eukaryota; kingdom Viridiplantae; phylum Streptophyta; class Pinopsida; order Pinales; family Pinaceae; genus Pinus; species Pinus albicaulis. The sequence goes on from CM076581.1 coordinate 159,636,195, forward strand.
TAAGAAAACAGGTAAACAAAGCTCCATGTGTTTCTCTCTGGCAAACAGATGAACCTTATCTAATAGGTATCAGCGATGTCCATCTTCTAAAAGTCCAATCTGCTGACCTCGATATCAATGCTCTTGGAGAGAGATAATCATAAAGTTAATAAAAAAAATTCATGACAATAGGCATTGAAGAAGAAAAAGTGGCACTTGATAGGTTGGAATAAATAATTATGCGTGGTGGGGTATTGATCATTTTTTTAAGGGGTATATGTATAAAATTTGGGTGTTTCTCAAAGATTGTGGAGTTCAAAGCAGTATTCTGAGCCTTGAAGTGATCTGTGGTATTCCTGTTCTAATTATGCAATATTTCCTGTTCATAGTTATGGTACGCATTAGCCAAGACACTGTCAGAGAGGGTTGCATGGGCACTGGCCATGGAGAAAGTTGTGTCAGAGTATTTCTAAGCAAATATATTAATCTCCAAAATTATTTAAGATGGGGCATTCAAGTCTTTGGCAAACATGTTGATAAGCGCTCCTATGGTGCTTTTAGGAACTGGGATATCAATTGCATGACAAGTTGTTGATGTTCAAATCACTGGTCAAATTCCTGCTCAAATCACTAAAGCAGCCAGTCTGTGGGCGTTGGAGATATCAAACAATCAATTCAGTGGAACTATTCCCTCTGGCATTGGACAACTGTGGAATCTCAGCAGCTTTCTGACCAGTCACAACAATATATCAGGGACTATTCTACTGGAACTCACTAGTTTATCCTCACTATCAAGGCTTTCTCTTGATCACAATATGTTGTATGGGGAGCTTCCTGAGACAATAATATCATGGAAAGGTCTTTCTCAACTTAACCTTGCCAACAACCGCATCACCGGATCAATTCCTACATCGCTTGGGTTGTTGCCTGTTCTTAACAGCCTTGACCTCTCAAACAATTTGCTTTCAGGGAAAATACCTCCTGAGTTAGACAATCTCAAGTTGAGTTTTCTGAATGTGTCTGACAACCTTTTGTCTGGCTCTGTTCCTTTTGGTTACAATAATCTGGCCTATGATTAAAGTTTTCTTGACAATCCGGGTCTTTGTGGAGGCGAGCCATTAATCCTACCTTCATGTTTCCAACAGAAAGGAAGATCTGAAAGCCATCTATATAGGGTATTAATTTCGGTTATTGCTGTGATAGTAGTACTTTTCTTGATTGGTATAGGTTTCTTGTATAAGACATACAAGAATTTTGTTCGGGTTAAATCAAGTACAGAGTCATGGAATCTCACAGCCTTTCACAGGGTATAATTTGATGAGTCAGACATTCTGAAGAGATTGACAGAAGATAATGTTATTGGAAGTGGAGGTGCAGGCAAAGTGTACAAGGCAACACTGGGAAATGATAATATTATTGCTGTGAAATAGATCTGGAACAACAGGAAACTGCAGTCTGCCCAAGACAAGGGATTTCAAGCAGAGGTGGAGACTCTAGGGAATATTAGGCATGCCAACATGTCAAGCTGCTCTGTTGCATATCTAGTTCAGATTTACTAAGGCATGCCAACTTTGTCTTTGGATTTACCTTAAAAAAAAAATCTCTGTTTTTTTTGCTACTTATTCCCACAATCTCTAGACTTTGATACAGATAAGTAGTGATTAATGACAAATGAAATGTAATCAAGATGTTTCTTTAGTCTAGATATTATTGCTGCTACAATCACTCTTTTTAGAAATGTAACACAACACATCTCTTCACCATTCCTCTACTGTAAAATACGCTGCACTAGAAGATACACCTTGGGTGTTAAAATATCCCTTTTATGTGTAGCTTCTAAAATGTCCTCATTTGTTCTAGATAAATTTCCCACATATTATAAGCATAAAATAAACCGAAGTCCTCAAGATGGTTGGGGGATGTTAAAAGTTCATCATTACTAATGCAAATGTTACTGCCACCTGACAACTTTTCAAACAAGATTGAGAATCTGAGTGATATTTTTTATTTTAATGTTATAAGGTCGATCATTATATTAGCTTTAAATACCATCATTAGAATGGTGGAAATAATTCCACATAAGACATTTCAAATCGGGAAAAATTCTGTATCAAATCTCTAAACAATTATTAACTGTTTGACCTTGTAGACCCTACAAACAATTTATACCATATTATGTATACCTAAAACCATTTGAAAATTCCTTATGAAATATTTACAAATGAAATTATTTAGTGTTAGTTTCTCCTTTTGGGATTATCATTCCTTCAAATAATGCTATAAAGTCCCCTGTGATAAAAAATATTGCCTATCAGCAATTTTTGATCTCTTCTTCCCAATCGGTTTAGGGTCCTTTTCCGTGGTGGTAAACATCATATTCCTTGGTGGAACACCACACAATATTGTTATTTTTGGATTGAAAAGGAAATTTTATGGGTTTTGTTTAGTTGATTGATGTGAATCATTTTCTACTTTCTTTTCCTAGAGGTTATATAAAATGAATGTGCCACTATTGTAAGACACATTGTAAGTTCCATGTTGCCATGACATTGATCATGAAATACGAGACTAAATTAAAATTATTTTGTTGGGAAGGACACTTTTTTACCATGGAATCTGGTTTATTTAAATAGTTGAGAGAGCAATCTTAGAGGTTTACTCACAAATTCATTGAAATTGAAAGAAGGTATAATATTCTAAGGAAAGCGTCCCTAATGTGCAACTCAATTGTCGTATTATGTAAATAAAGAGACTTTAAATTCAAATCCTTGGAGGATACAAATATAATGATATGAGAATATTGGTCCTATAAGTATAATGAAAGGGACAATTAAAATTAAAAATAAATAAATAAATAAATATGTAAACAAAAACATTCAATTCATACACCCATTTCTCTTTTCTTTGATATGTTCGCATCTTGCCAACCACAATGAGAGAGGAAGAGAACATGCATCCAGCTACCCAAATATGTCAAACATATAAGTATCAGCCATTTCACTATGAACCATTGTCAACATTGTCAAGCTGCTCTGATGCCAAATGGGAGCCTGTATGAACAACTTCATATTTCTCAAGGGGAAACGTTGGATTGGCCTACTCGTTATAAGATTGCTTTTGGTGCTGCTAAGGGAATGTCCTACCTGCATCATGGCTGTTCCCCTCCAATAATACATAGGGATGTTAAATCATATAATATATTGCTGGATTCTGAATTGGAGGCCCATATTGCTGATTTTGGTTTAGCAAGAATTGTAGAGAAGCTGGGTCAGATGAATGTAATGTCAGGGGTTGCTGGAACATATGGATATATTGCCCCAGGTAAGAATTTACCCGGCACCAGGGAAGTTGTGGAAATGCATCTTTCCTGCAGCACATATGAACGAATTAGAAAGGAAGCAACTACCACTTTGTCTCCCCATCTCAAGAGGAATCCCAGTGCTTTTAGATATGCTTCCCCTTCTATATGCACTAGCACATGTCCATTTAATGACAATAAATGTGGCATAGACTTGTGACCTTTACCTTAATTTATAGCCGATATTAAAAGCATTGTTCAATGATGTTCTTTACCTTCCTGAACTGCAGGAGAATTTGATTCACAAAGAAGTACTAGATCTCTATCTTATATTGGATTTATCAGTTTGTTCCAAATAGGAGATACATCTATCCCTGTGGAAACATTTCACCAATCCCTTGCAAAGAAGTAGTTGTTATCCCCCAAATCACCAAGAACAAAGTTGCAGACAAATAATAAACCTGTTGGGTATTCAGCAAAGACATCAGGAGATCCACCAGCCAGATTTGGTGACAAGTCATATCACAGCTAGAATCTCACTCTCTCGATAGCAGCACACATATGAGTTGTTGTTCTGTAGCATAGCCTTCAAAACAAGAATCAAGTTGAGTTTAACATTCCCTTTAGTGTATATAATAGGGAATTTTTGCAGCACAAATGTGAAACATTATATTTAGGGTAGCCTGTTTTGAGATTGTTCTATCAAAGAGATGATGACAAAGGAATAGATGTAGAACAATGCGGTACATCATGGATGAATGATTGACAGTAACTTCGCTGAATCTCTTCTATCATTTAAAGGTAGTTATGAGGCTTTGTTGTCTGGTTATTGTATTCAGAATTGTAGTGTATTTTAACCTATTAGGCATCTGCAAATGAGGAATTGTAACCACAAAAAGTAGTAGCTATCAAAGGAGGATATACAAACAGCCTACCAGAGTGTGAAGATACCTCCAAGAATTGTATGAAGTAGAATAACGTTGAGTAATTTTCATTTTGTCACTGAATATTGTGTCTATATGGCATGTTTTATTACATGCTTCATCTTTAATGCAAGTCAGATATTACATTGGATTCAATTGGTGTATTACTGTTAAAGTCTACACAGACTTCCTACGAGAAAACACTTAACTTTAACCCTTATGCACTTTATTTTTGGCCATCTATCTAATAATTAGTTATGTTCTCTTACCACCAGTTATGTTCTCTTTGAGGCAATAAAAAAATAAATTTACAACCCACTGATTACTTAATTCACGCACAACTTAACCAAAATAGGTTTCCTTGTTGTGCAGGTGTTTATTACTGTTGTGAATTGTGTGTGGCACTGAACTGGGATTGAGTTTAATACATAGTTCAATGCTTAGATTTTTTTATAATCCAGAGCCAATTCATCCCTTTATCTTGTCCATTCTGGCCACATTTCATGATTGAAAGTAAGATTAGGTCAAGGTTCATCCGGGGTAAAAAACTGTTTCAGTCATAATTGACTTCATCATATCCACGAACAACTTGCCAGTAATTGATATCTGGCCAGATTTGTCATGCCTATAGAACAAGATGGTTCTTTGGGTTATATTTTATTTGGACTTATAAGTTATAACTACCATATTTGAAAAGATTCATATACTGAAAATGTATCTCTCCTTGTACAAATTTAAAACAAGACATCATTTGTACAACAATACTAGGAGAGCATTGGCAAGTTCTAGAGTGGACCTCCTCTCCAATCAATGGAGCTATCAGGTAAATACAGGGTGCCACTGCTACTACTTGTGGGATTCTGCTACAAACAGATTCATGGCATGGCATGGGCATGACATGGGGAATTTCGAATCGAGTTTTTCTAATGGTTCCCTTTATGTTGATGGTTATAATTTTAACAGATTCAGTAGGGTGGCTGCAACTAGCACATATTCCTTTCAATATCCAGATTTTGAAGGCACAAGAAGGAATAATATTTTGAAGAAGTGAGAAGCAGTTCACCTTATTATAGTTACCATGCTAGGTCTTCCTTTAAGAGATTCCCAACATCAAATCATTTCCATAAATATGGTTGTGTAAGAGTCGTGATGGTGTTGTAATGTAAATTATGTTTCCATAGTTGAACATCTGAAGTATTTTGCGATATTGTTATGGTACCATGGCACCTAGATCGGATCCAATGTTTATCAACACTTTTTTAATAAAATGTTTTCTTTTCTTCCCGTTTTTGTTCATTTCTCCTCAAACTCCTCTCCAACCTCAATATCAGTGCTAGTAGTAGCATGAGCAACAACACTACGCTTAGCAGAAATAGAAGAACGTGTTTTCCAAACTGCATGAGAACTACTTCCCTCATGAGTCACCATGTGCCATGCTTGGTCTCGGTGGTTCTCTTCCTTCTCCTCTTGGTTCAACTACCATATCTTCATTGGAACCAACACCCCGAACTCCACTAGACAACGATTCACCATTTTTTAGTAGTGATTCGCCATTTGTACTGGTGATTCGCCATGATTTTACAAGATAATATAATCTCATGAGAAATTCGCCAAAAAATTATATTAAAGGAGGCAATGTTTGCATTCTACACGAACGACGAGATTGTTGAGGGTGTTCTTCCACGATGGATTAATCAATTTTAGAAATTAACAACATAGATAAAAAAAAGGGTAGCTAGGAAAAAGGGTTTATCAACTATGAACTGCAATATATCGTTTCCAGTACGTGTAGGTTATCTCCCCAAATTTTGGGTTTGGTGTATCACAGTAGACAAGGCAGTTGAACCAGTTACCTATGGCAGGATAGCAACCTATAGGGGAATTCCAAAATATACCCAGAGGTACATGGAAATGTAGTCTTTGGTAGTGTTTTCTAATGTGTCCTATACGATAGGAATTATTTTGATATACTTTTCATATGGGGATAAAAATATGATATACCCAAGGGTACGTGGATAACGATCCAATATACTTAAGTGTGTATAATATTGACTACCTCCATAATGTAGCGCAGACAAATAATGATAGCTCTTCCATTTAAAGACATTGGAACACATATCTAGCCTAAACCTCTATGTGTGTTGTTAATGTTCCAAATTCTACATAGGTTAATTGAATAAATTTTAAAGTTAATCTTCAATTAAGTTTCAATTTCAAGGCTCATGGTACAAATACACCTGAACTTCCTATGATGCAACTAGCATGATGAAAATTACTCTTTCGTTTTGATGAAGATCTATCTACGGGAAGGAAGAAACAAACAATGATGCAACAGTCAAATATGTAGCAAAAAATAACTTCCTAAGCATATCTTTCAATGTACTATTCCAATGCAAATTGAAAACCCTATATGCAATGCAAAAAATGGAAAATTATCTTTTCTTTTGCTTTTCAATTTCAAATGCAATGAAAAATAAAATGAAGTTAGATCATTGACCAAAATAACTCACACAGACTACAACTGTAATATGAAAATTCTTTTTATTCAATCAACAATCAAGCCAAGTGTTCACAAAACCTAATTTAAACGAAGAAAGAAAAACCAAAAAAATCCTCATCAAAAGGAAATCAAACCAAAATTTAAACACACTGATGGCCTTTACAGAAAAAAAGGTCAGTACAAAGGCCCAGTAAAAATAAAAAAACAAAATCAAAACTCAGAGCAAGGCATAGAAATGCAATGTTTTCATCCTACAGGAACCATCGCAGGCTAGACACAAGCACTAGTGTGATGCATCACACTTAGAGAGAGAGACAAGCGTGTCAGGTCACTTTGTCTTAGATTAGAAAGTGCGTTGGGGCTAATTTTGTTCAAAAAGAAAAACAAAAAACCCTACCTAGATCAAACTAATGTTTTCCCAAGACCAGTTACTTTGCAAACAAGCCAATTTAAGTCAAATTGAAATGTATAAAATGGTGTTATGCAGGAAAATCCTATCTGCCGATAGAGACAATCCTTCTAGCCCTAGGATGGGTCTAGTATCAACAGGGAACAATTAGAATCCTACTTTCCTAGATTGTAAATGCATGGAGATCGTGAATAGATCACCTACCCCGATTTGATGCTATTCCTCACTTGAATCCTTTAATCCTTCACATTCCGTAGTCAAATCTTCATCATCACCGGCATTTGGTTATCTGCACAAGGGATCAAACAACAACAAACGTTAAAGCATAACTTATATCTTGCATATAAAATCTACCTAGTTGATCAAGGAAAACTAAGAATGAAATCACACATTAAAGACAAGAATGGAAAGCATGAATCAATTATATTATATTAAAATATAGAGGGGGAGTCACAACCTGCGCCTTGATGTTGCAAGTTTCCTTCAATGGGTTGGATCTAGGCACATCTCCAAAGCACTCGTTTCAACTTGATGTGAAGGGAAAAATGTCTCAACACTCGCTCGATACCTATAGCAACAAATATCTTTATGTTGTTCTAACTAGCAGAGCTATGGGAGATTGTCCATTTTATAGCAAAGGAGGAGGGAGAATGGATCCACTTAAGGTGGGGGAATGGGTTATCTCTTTGGGTGGTTCCATTTTTTTAGGAACAAAGATCCAAAAGGGAGAAGCTTGGCTCTATCCTCAGGAACAAACAACCAGCTCTCTGCCACGAAGCTTCTAGATCTCGAAGCTTCACTTCCATTTTAAAAAAAAAATCCATAAGAGGATCGGTGTGGATATTATCTTCATTGTAGCATCGATCAGCACTGCCCTAGACCAAAAAATATCCATTTGCGTGAATGAGACATGGCGAGGGTGCGTCACTCCAGATAATCATGTTTTCAAGGAGTTGTTTCTAGAATGGTCAATGGAGAGTTTATTGATTGTGCTGGAAGGCATATTATGGCACATTTTCATGATGGAAAATAGACACAGGGGTCACTGTTAGGGGTCTCCAGGATCAGGAACTGGGAGTACAGGGAAAGTGACAAATTGATGTGTAACAGATTCCCCCTAAAGCATGAATTCCAAACGAGAGTGAGGGGTGAAATGCTTTACGAATACGTGCGAGGACCAAGAAAACGTTGTCAGAAAACCTGCGCAAACAATCACATATATACATAAACTGAAATATCTGAAATAATCACATGACATGAGGTATGGACGCAGCCACCCATAGAAGTGATCATGAAACAGGATCCGAGGTATGGTTGCAGCCACCCAAATAAAGAGGATCACAAATATAGACTCAAGGTATGGTCGCAGCCATCAAATTGAAAGAGTCATGTGGAGAATCATGAATAATACATATCGCCTCGTAGCCTAGGCTTTATCAAACGAAACCTAGGGTCTTGCGCTCTGTCACGACTCGATCAATTAAAAATTCAAGCATGTGAATAAATGAGTTGAAATTGAAAATGATAGAAAATCGCCTGGCTACAAGTCAATGATGTAAACCGTTAACAGGCACGAGAGAAACCACCAATGATGACAATGGCTCTCACATAATCACCTAATCGAAGGCCAATGATGTAAGTCAGTCATCAGATGCGAACAACCTGCCATTAAGGAATGCAGGCTCTAAGGTACTGGAAAAGGGATCTCTAGATCAACTTCTCGGATAATGTGCTGAAGTCGAAAAGAAGTGATCTGTCAAAGGAGGGCCATAATGTATCCCAGATCATCAACACGATATTAAGGTAATAAGATAATAATGAAAGTGATCAGAGAACCAGGCAATGAATGAGACGTAGAAGGAGCTTCTCTTGAACATATCAGAGATAGGACTCCGAAGTTTGGTAGTATTTGACTCAAATGGAATCATAGGTCATGTTCGACAAAAATGGTAATGGAATGAGAGGAAAAACAAATTTCCCAAACCCATGGAGGCAAAGTGACGAATCAAGGATATCCGCAACCTGACAAGAAACAGAGGATGTGTCACGTTTAAGAGCGGTATACTGCCAACACAATTGATTAATGCTTTCCATTTCCCCCCACCATTACTCGTAAGTACCCCAATTATTTTTGTATACACGCTTGAAGGGGATAACATATTCTTGTGATATAAGTTTGTCCTTTGGACAAATCCATCCTAGTACATTTTACGAGCCCTAGGAAGGAGAAACTTGATGTTGTCATGATGACGGATCCAATGTTGTTGAATTTTAACATGTCCGACAAAGGTGGAACTCGGTGTTTTTTCACGTTAAGAGAGTTTGAAAAGAGGCGAAAATAAAATTCTAGATGGCCCTTTTCGTAAATTGTCGCTCATACCCGAAAAGGTAGAAAATGATGTGTGATAGAACCTCTTAGTCGCGATTGACTAAGGTATTCCTTTTTCGTAAATAATTTATCCTAGCCCGAAAAAGGGGTAAATGTATACTGGGTAAATGACATTTATTGCACTTTAACGAGATCAAAATGACAAGAACTCGGAAATATTTTCATGTTTAGAGAGTCAGAAAAGAGTTGAAAGATGACTCCTCCTGGAGGAACAAGTGTTATAAAGGATAGCAACTGGTTCTGGTTATGGTGGAACAACTCAAAACAAAAGAAATCTCAAGTGGCCGGCTAACAAGAACACTCATGGTAGCGGTTCCTCGGGAATTGGTAAAACAGTCAAGTGAATGTGTATGATCGACCAAGCATATGGTGACAATGGAATGAGAGAACCAAGGTTCATCTGGAAAAACAAACTCATAAAATGGAAATCATAAGAGGTAAAAAGAGAATGGTTTCATTTTTACACAAGCTTGAAACGAAGATAAACTATGCCTGGAAATAGTTTGCATGACCCCAGCATGGTGACTCAATTCGGGGTAAATGCGCCCGCAAGCTTCAGTCCATTCGCCTGAGTAGACTTATACTTAGTAATAGGTGGATGGAGCGAAGGTTCAACCATGAGATCAAATGGAAGACTCGATTGGTATCTTACGAGATCTAATCAAAGATTTGAATTGAAAAAGGGAACTTGTTTCATTTTTTAATGAGGGTGACACAGTAAAAGAACTATCCTCATAAGACCCAATTCATTTTTTAATGAGGTTGACATAGTAAACAAACTATCCTCATGAAAGTTGGTTTCATTTTTTAAGGAGCTTGACACAAGAAAATGAACTATGCTCTAATGAGCTTGTTTCATTTTTTAAGGAGCTTGACACAAGAAAATGAATTGTGCTCTGACGAGATTGTTTAATTTTTTAAGGAGCTTGACAAAAGAAAATTAATTGTGCTCCAATGAGCTTGTTTAATTTTTTAAGGAGCTTTACACAAGAAAATTAATTGTGCTCCAATGAGCTAATCAAGACATATGAAAATCCATGGCATCCAAGAGGTTCTCATCTAATGAGAGAACAACATCTCAGAAATCACGATATAACGCCCTTGGTAGATGGTACACAATGACAATATCAATGGATGAGGGCAATGAACAAGTGGCCACATAATTAACTTGTGGCAGGGAAGATACCACTAGCAGTTACGGACCAGGAAGGAACGATGGTGGATCAGATGTCACATCAAGATCAAAGAATGAAAGCTGATCAATGGTCACGATCTGACCTTCATGTGGAAAATATATCACACGAAAGAGGGAAGAAACAAGCACTCCCATGACATAAGTATAGTCGCGCCCTAGGAGTAAGTTAAAATCCAAAGGGCCTGGACAACCATCACGTCTATATAGACAATATTTCCTCCCAACGTAATAAGTAACTTCGGAAGGATCCCTAACGGTTGACTGGTTCCTCTGTTAAAGGCCAACAAATTTTGAGTAACAGGCACAATTGGCGGAGAACCAAAAGCTTGCCAGGTAGTTGAGGATAGAATACTAACTGAGGCACCTTCATCTATAATCATACCTAGTACAACCATATCATAGGCATGTACAATGATTTTAAAGGGCACGTAAGAAGGAAGGTGGTATCCCGTGAATTGACTCCAATCAAAGGAAGCGACCAAAATACATGGAGGGGGTGCCACAGGAATAAGAGGATTATCTCCCTGCATAATGGGAGCGGAAATACCATCCTCCTGAACTTTGATAACAAGAGCAGGAGGATCACTTTCTTGGACTGCGACGACGGGAATCAAAGGATCACCCTCCTGGATCATGAAAACAGGAGGATTACCCTCTGGTCCTGGGGAATCAAAGGAAACAAAGGGAACCTGATTGGGATGAGGCCCACTCTTGATAGAAAAAACCTGATGAACTATGGGTGGAATCAGGTTGACCTTCTTCTCAACCAATGATTGGTCAGAAATGGACTCCAAAAAATGAATTTCAAAGAGAGAGGAATCGACCGAAGAGGAATCCCAATCAATTACTTGACCAACTAGCAAAGGACTCGAAGAAAACTTCCAGTAACCAACAGGAAGACAGGACTTAGAAGTCGAAAGGGGATCCAACACTTTAGAAGCTTCATCCATATAAGGAAAGAGGTGAATGGCATGGTTCCCTTCACACAACCTACAATGAATTTTGATCTTACCCTATTTCTTATGAGTCTTATTATCTCTAGCTAAAGACTCATCATCAGCATGATGCCCAGAGGTTGATGATGAAGGATAAATCGGGGAAATAGACCATACTTCTAACACCTTGGGAATTCCAGGAAAATCATGAAGAAGGTGGTCACCCTCGCATAGCTTGCAAGGAAATTTGACTTTACGGGATGCAATGAGAGGTCTATCAACATTAGTGGCATGGGTAGAAATAGTTGTTGGTTTTCCCCTTGCTTATTTTCCTTCTTCTTCTTCAACTTATTCTTCTTCTTCTTAGCCACCTGGTTACTAGAATCCAAAATTTCACCAGGCGAAGAAGGAGAACAAGGTGAAGAAATAGGTGAAGAAAGCGAGGGTTCAACCTTAATATCAACATGGGGTTGACATAGTTCAGACAGAGGAGAAATCATTTGAGAAACAATTGGTATATTCAAAACCATAATGGTTGAAAATAACCAAACTAGTAGACCAATGGTTAATCTTGGGAGGGATAACGTTGCCATATACAGGGCACCAACATTTTTGAAAGAAGGAAACGAACTAGGATTCCCATTCGAGGGGACCCCTGGGTTGATGAACTCAGGAACCGTCGCCATTGAAATCAATCTAAGATGAGCATGGGTAAAATGTTATAATGGACAATAAATTTTAGAAATTTAAAAAAAAAAAAAAAAATAGAACAAATCAAAAGGGGTAAACTAGGCAAAAGGATTACTAGGTAGTCGCGAACTGCAATATACACCTTGGTGATAAAATGAAAGAGTAATGACCAAGAACTTAACGTACGATAGACAATCTCCCCAAGTTTTGTGTTCAGTGTATCATGTCTACAAGGCAGGCAACTCAGTTACCTATGGCAGGTTTGCAACCTAATTGTGTCTCCCAAAATATATGCGACAGTACATGGGAGTCCAAATCCGTAGTAGTGTTATCTAATGTGTAACCGTTCGATGAGAGTGTCCCAAAATATACTTTCATACATCAATATACTTCCATATGCGGGATGGGATATCACCCCCAGGTTGTAACGCAGACTGTTAGCGACAGCTCCTATGCTTAACGACGCTGAAACATGTCTCTAGCCTAGACCTCTAAATGTGATTCGATAGATTCCAAATTCTCCCTAGGTTGATTGAATAAATTTTAAGGTTGATATTGAATTATGTCTCAGTTTTAAAGTCCTACTGATGTCACCTGAACCCCTAAGATGCAGCTAAATGAGAGAAGAACCCTTCATTTCGATGGATACTATGTTAATGAAGGAGATAGAAACTCACACAATCAACACAGAAAAACAAAACAAATGCATAAAATGACATTCACTTTTCTCTTTAAGTGTGGAAATTTAAAGCGAAACAATTTCTTCCTTTCACTAAATGCACTTAGAAGCAAATCGAAATATAACTTTTCATTTTCTAAAGCGAAACAAAACAAAAAATATTTTTGTATTTCTCTTATAAGCACAATGTGAAATGTAGAATGAAAATCAATCAAAAATACTTTGAGTACTAATGAAATATCTCAAAAATGCATGTAAGAAGAAAATATTTCAAAAAACCAAAGAGAGACGTAAACCATTTTCTTCAGAAAAAGACACTCTTCACATACACACTGATTGATCACTCAAAGAAAACAAACTTCAGTCGGAGGAAAAGCAATTGTAATCTATGCTTGATGGCGAAAATAAACTCAAATGCATTCAAAGTTGACACTTGAAAATGATATTCGTGAGAACCGACCGAAAGAAAAACCTCAATCAAACACAAAGCCTGAAAGATATGACAAGATTTGATTCAATGAGAAGTCTAGAATTCAACAAAGTAAGCAACCATTCGGATGACCCGAGGACACCTAGAAACCCTAGGAAGACAAGGATGTAGTAGCTTTACAGAAGAGACAACCAAAGGTGAAAATTTTGAATCAGAATTGTCACTGAACAAAGAAGAACAAGAGCTATTCAAAAAAGAAAGAACACTTAGAGGGATAAGACCCACTGGCTGACCAAATGAAGGAAACCCTAAAAAATTTACACATCGAGATCGGCACGACTGTTAAGCTACAACTCACGCTAGAAGGGTAAAAGTGCGACTGTGTAAAATGCATTCAGTGCTAATCGGCGCAAGTTTCAGAGCAATATCGGCACCGATCAAGGAGAAGACTAAAAAATAAAAGGGTTTTCTAAACTGACACCAGGCTTATCACTTCAACAGAGAGATAAATGTCTATAAGCAATTACAGAACCTACAAAGACAAGGAGATGGACACTTGATGAAAATTGATGACAATACAAGAAATCAAAAATAAAAAACAAGAGACTTAAAGGCTAGCACTTCCCAGCGGAGTCGCCAATTTATTATGCAAGACAATCCTCTCTGTAGACAGAGACGATACCTCTAGCCCTAGGATGGGTCTAGTAACAACAGGGAATAATTAGAAGCCTACTTTCCTAGATTGTAAATGCATGTAGATCGTGAATAGATCACCTACCTTGCTCTGATGCTATTCCTCCCTTGAATCCTTTAATCCTTCGCATTTCGTAGTCAAATCTTCGTCGTCACCAACGTTTGGTTATCTGTACAAGGGATAAAACAACAACAAATGTGAAATCATAACGTATATCTTGCATATACAATCTACCTAGTTGATCAAGGAAAAATAAGAATCCAATCACACATTAAAGACGAGAATGGAAAGCACGAATAAATTGTATTACATTAAAATAGAGAGGGGGAGTCACAACCTATGCCTTGATGTTGCAGCTCTCCTTCCACGGGTCTGGATCCAAGCATGTCTCCAAAGCACTCATTTCAACTTGATGTGAAGAGCAAAAGGTCTCAACTCTTTCTCAATACCTATAGCAACAAATATCTCTCCATTGTTCTTCTTTCTTTGTTCTAACTAGTAGAGCTATGGGAGATTGTCCATTTTATAGAAAAGGAGGAGGGAGCATGGATTCATTTAAGGTGGGCGAATGTGTTATCTCTTTTGGTGGTTCCACTTTTGTAGGAACAAAGAGCTCAAAGGGAGAAGCTCGACTCTATCCTCAAGACCAAACAACCAGCTCTCTCATGAAGCTTCTAGATCTCGAAACTTCACTTCCATTTAAAAAAAAAAAAAAAACCACAAGAGGATCGGTGCAGGTATTATCTTCATTCCAGTGTTGATCGGCGCTGCCCTAGACCAAAAAAGATCCATCAGCGCAAGAGAGACACGGAAAGGGTGCGCTGCTCCAGATAATCATGTTTTCAAGGAGCTGCTTCAGGAATGGTCAAGAGAGAATTTATTCATTGTGTTGGAAGGGATATGATGGCACATTTTCATGATGGAAAATAGACATAGGGGTTACTGTTAGGGGTCTCCAGGATCAGGAACGAGGAGTATAGGGACATTGACAAATTATTGTTTAACAAATGCCCCCTAAAGCATGAAGGTCAAATGAGAGAGGGGTGAAATTATTTTTGAATATGTGTCAAAACCAAGACATCATCATCGGAAAACCTACACAAACAAGCACATATATACATAAACTAAAATATTTGAAATAATCACATGACATGAGGTATGGACGCAGCCATCCATAGAAGTGATCATGAAATAGGATCCGAGCTATGGTCACATCCACCCAAATAAAGAGGATCACAAATATAGACTCAAGGTATGGTCGTAGCCATCCAAATGAAAGAGTCAGTGGAAATCAAGAATAATACATATCACTTCGCAGCCTAGGATTTATCATACAAAACCAAGGGTCATGCACTCTGTCATGACCCGATCAAGTACAAATTCAAGCATGCGAATAAATGATTTGAAGTCGAACATGAGATAAAATCGCCTGATTACCAGTCAATGATGTAAACCGTTAACAGGTGCGAGAGAAACTGCCAATGATGACAATGGCTCTCAAGGTACCTATAGTACAATCCATGAGATGCGAATAAATATATGATGTCGAACACTCGCGGAATCACCCGATCGAAGGCCAATGATGTAATCATGTCGTCAGATGCGAACAACCTGCCATTAAGGCATGCAGGTTCTAAGGCACTGTAAAATGGATATCTACATCATCTTCCTGGATAATGTGATGAAGTCGATAAGAAGTGATCAATCGAAGGAGGGAAATAATGTATCCCACATCATCGACACAAGATGAAAGTAATAAGATAATAATGAAAGTGATGAGAGAACTAGGCAACAAATGAGACACAAAAGGAACTTATCTTGAACATAACAGAGACACGACTCCAGAGTTTGGTAGTATTTGACTCAAAAGGAATCAAAGGTCATGTTCGATGAAAATGGTAATGGCATGAGAGGCAAAACAGATTTCCCAAACCTATAGAGGCAAAGTGACGAATGAAGGATATCACCAAACCAACATGAAACAAAGGATGTGTCACGTTCAAGAGCGACATACTGCCAACACAATTGATTAATGCTTTCCATTTTCCCCCACCATTACTAGCGAGTACCCCAATTATCTTTTTATACAATCTTGAAGGGGATAGCATAATCTTGTGATATAAGTATGTCCTTCGGAAAAATCCATCCTAGTATATTTTACGAGCCCTAAGAAGGAGGAACTCGGTGTCGTCATGATGATGCATCCAATGTCACTAACTTTATAAACGAGTCTAACAAAGTTGGTGTTAACAGCTATAAATATAGGATTCATAATTTTTGACATAGCGATGATATATATGTAAATATGTACATATGCACAACTACTGCAAGTTGAATTCCCACATATTTTGTAAAAAATAAAAATAAAAAAAGAGGGTAAAAAGTCCTAAAAGAAAGATCAAAGGAATTAGAAAAAATAATATACCCTAAAAGAAAAAAGATGAATAAAGCATGAAAGTGTGCAAGTCTAAATGCCACTACTTTACTGTTTACAGTTGATTATGGCAGAGTGTCAATAAATTCCATAGTCCATGATGAGTTGAACAATTTAATCTTGACTTATCATGTTTCAATTTACTTGTTTTAGATAGAGAATGAAGAATTGTCATACAATTTAATCATGACAATTTAGTAGTTAGGTAGAGAAATAAAGAATCCAATAGTTTAATCTGGATTCTTGGATGAAATAAGTGTAGAATTAGATAGTTTACTGCTTTCAAAAAGAATAAAAGGTTATAAGGTTGCTAGTTCAAATGCACCTGATTAAAATAGAAGGAAAAAATGTTAGAGGATATGACTGGGTAGGTAGAAGAAGGTGGGAAACATCATTGTAAATATCTTTCACTAGGCTATAAATAACTAATTTCCCCTCCCCATAGCAATTTGATATTCTAGACTATCAGTCAAAGAGGCTCAAGGCATTTCCTTGACTTCTGTTGGGACCAGACCCAAGGCTCAATGACTGATTAGTTGAAAATGTTAAGTTTCTATATTAACCCCAGAAATTTTCATCATTTACCCCTTCATGCACTCATCACCATTTTACTTCATAAGTAAGAACTCTTTTCTTACTTAAATGTTACATAAAGGTCCATTTAATTAACTTCCCCCATTTTACAAAGCATAAAACCCTCAAAAAACATGATATACTAAGTAAAAGTGAATGAGTTATGAAAATAAAGCTTTACTCTAATTTTCACTTTCCTTAGTTTTATTTATGAATTTTTGAGTATTCATTGTCCCTTTTCATATTAACACTTTACATATTTTATTAACTCCCTATCAAATATCCTAGTTCTATTAATATAACTCCCTTTTATTTTAATATCCCCCCCAAAAAAAAAACCCTTATTATATGCTTTTATGTCAAAGATATTAATCACATGTCGTAGTAACATCCCAAAGTTACCCCTTTGACATAAAACTACCCATAAAAATATACCCCTTTCCCTTATGGCTATTAGACCCCTCCGTTGTCTAAAACTATATAATAAAGTTAAAATAAAACAAAAGGCACATTTTATTTACATTATGTGTATTTAAAAACAACGCACAAAAAATACTTACATCATTATTCCCTTTCCCGATTACCCTTAACCCAAGGTTAAAAGCCGAAGCTTATTTTGCCTTCAGCCTTTTCCCTTTCATAATATGTGAAACCTCATGTTTCATATAAATTCTGAACCTTGGTTAAACCTTTATTAGACCCACCCCATTCTATACATAAACTCATTTTATATATTAGAAACCCATTATCCTTTCCATCTTCGTAGCGTCCTCGGGTTCAACCTCAATCGTCCGATCATCCTAGTCTCTTTAATCCTACGATTCTAATTAATGGCGACAACCAACCTTCATGCCCCACCATTCCCATCGCATTAACTATTAACCGTCGATCATCCTTATCAAAATCAATGGATGATAATAAACCCGGGTCCCAATTTCCCGTGTCCCGCATTTTCTCGATGCATCTCAGTCGTTCGCATCACGGAATCATATCTGAGGGTGCGGATCTCATATTGCAGAGCAAAAGTGATCGGGCAAAGTTTGTAAAAAATAATGCGATAAAAGTTGTTTTTGAATATCGCCCAATGCAACGTGTCAACTTTTGATACGATCGCGTTTGAAAAGGTTAAAGCCATTTACCATGCAAATCCAACGCGAAAAAAACCAACGGTTTTTCGCAATCGAAAAACCAAATCCGCCTCCCGCCTTTAATAAACTTGTAATTAATGCCGAATATGATGATGTTTTAAGGTTAAACTTTAAGATATCATTATTATATCGGTTTGTTGCATTCCTTACTGATTTAACTCTCGCCCCGATTGTTTTAAAATAATTTTGAGCCTTTGTTGACCAATGTATACGCACCGAAGCTGAACTTTACCACTTTCAAAGATCCAGTTTAAACTGAAGATACCCTGTCGACATAAAAAAGCACACCGTTTCGGCTCCAACCAATCAACAGAAGTCCAAATTTGACCACAGAAGATTCAGAAACCCTGTCAAAGCATCAAAATACCTGCGAATTAAGGAAGCTTAAATTCATCTGTAAACCTCTTTAAAGCCAAAATCCTCATTTTGCAGTCTCTTTTTGAAAACAAATTCCAAACAAAGATTGATTAAAAGACTTCTTTTCCACATTTGTACCATTCAGGAAACCCTGTTTCCTGTCTTAGCCCAGTTTTCATCTCTCAGAAGCCTAATTTGAGCAAAGAAAACTCAAAAGAGATTATCCTTAGCCAGATTTTCTCAATTATCCCTGTGTCAAAGTAAATTACTCCTGCAAACAAGCTAATCTTGCAGAAGTAAGCCTAAGAATGCCTAAAAAACATAGTTAAAACCTCCACAGACAGATCCCATTCCACAGGACTTTCAAAAAACCTTCAAAAATCTTCCTGCAAACCTGGATTTCATTAACAAATTGTTTGATTTTTGCAGGTTATTATCAGAATAAGAAATTGGGCCAACAGTTTCAATACTAGTTGACAAAATTGTTTGCTCCAAATTCTCAGATTTCAATTCAAAAGCTTCATTCAACAAACAGTTTGTATAAAAAGAAAGAATAAAATCAAGTCAGAGAGAGATCAGAATGATGAAATGTGCATAGTGAATGGTAAAAGTGAAATGAGAATTCATAGGGACAATGAAAACATAACAGTTAAAGAGTATTAGTAGTTAAAGTGTATCAGGTAAAAGTCAGAGTGAAAGTAAAAACAAAGCTACAGAGCAGTCAAAGGTAAATAGTAAAAGTAAATACAGAGGCAGTAAATGGTAAAAAGAGATGAAAATAATTTCACCAACAATGAAGTTTATCCAAAGTGAAAGTAAAACAGTTAAAAGAACAAAAAGGTGAAAAGATGAAAACACAACAAGAAGGAACATTTTTTCAGAAATTTCATGTTTAAGTCATTGTTTTACAGAAACTATTGTGACCCATCCAAGATGAATTTTGAAAAACTGAAGGAGGTTTATATTCTTAAGGTCTTCTACTAAAAAACCCTCTCTCACTTTTCTAACAGCCATTATGGGTTTGGAGATATTAAACAATATTTTAAAGCACTTTTTGTAGAAAATTCCTGTTAAGTCATCATTTTGTAGAGAATGTTGTGGCCAATCAGAAATACATCATACAAAACTGAAGGAGGTTTTTGTTCCTAAGAGCCCTATTTACAAAAACCTATCTCACGTTTTTCACAGGTATTACAGAACAGGAGGTACATGCGCATCTTTACAGCCTATTTTGCAGACTCTGTAAAACTCAGTTTTGCACATCTTTTTGTAGAGCCTATTGTGCACAACTGGAGCATAATTTTAGGAAACTGAAAGAGGTTTATCTCACCAACATATTTATCTACAGTAAATTCTTTCACTTTTTACATATCTATTATGAATTGATAAATACAAAGATATCATTGGACCCCAAGTTTGCATAATTGTTGGAGCATAATGCACAAAGAAAGGAAGCAGTTAGTGACTTGGATGCCTCATCATCAACTAATAGTTGGATCAAATTAGAATTATCCTCTTAGTCATCACCTATCCATAAAACATAGTTCCAAATAGATGCATTAGTCTTAAGTGTCCTTTAGTTAAGTTCTATTTATGTAAAAAAGTTGGAGATATTTTGTAAACCAATCTTGATTTTTTTTTTCAAGATATTCTAGTTTAGAATTTGTATAAATACTTCACTCTTTGAAGTATTTTGTGTGGAATAAAAATTTTCAAGACTACTATAGACATTTTTGCTGAATGCATTGAAGTTTGTGTGAGTTTATTTGTAAAGAAGCAGACTGAAACTAAGTCAAACAGACATCATCACTCAGGATTCTTGTGCTGATCAGATAAGTCAAGTATTTTTATGTTTTCACTGTTTATATTTCTAAGTTCCATACATACATTTATATGTTTTCTGTCTTAAATGATTGACTAGGAAGGTTAATACAGGATTAGTGTTAAAAGATCCCTGTTTTTTACTAGTTATTCATTGATATGTTTTCTGCTGATATCCGGATTAAGAATCCTTAACTGCTCTTAGTCCCTTTTGACCCCTTTCTTTCATCTTATTTTCTGTAACTTAAGGATCCTTCATTTCCCTTTTGTTCAGATTTCACCCCTTTCACCAAAAAAAATCCTATTCCAAACCCTTTGAAGGTAATCTACCCTGCCTTTAGTACATTTGATATTTTGACCTTATTTCCCATCTCTGCTTGCCAAGAAGTTGACTCCATAGCCCAATGGTCTGGTAGATCCCTCTGTGGTTTACCTTGAAGTACCTTTTATTCCCACCAGACTTTCAAAATAAATCAATTGTCCAATCATACCTAGCCTAAAATCTTATAACAAAAATCAAGCTAAATCTTGAGGAGAGATCCCTCTCCAGAATTTAGGAAGGCTAGATCCTAGATTTCAAAAGAGGTTCTTGGTTACCCCTAGTTTTCTTTAACTATAAACCAAAATCCCATGACCTAAGAATTACTAGGGTGATAACGGGTGGAACTCAACGTTTTCATATTTAGAGAGTTTGAAAAGAAGCGAAAAGAAAACTCCAGATGGCCCTTTTTGTAAATAGTCCCTCATACCCGAAAAGGTAGAGAACGAAGTGTGAGAGAACCTCTTAGTCATGATTGACTAAGGTATTCCTTTTTTGTAAATAATTTATCCCAACCCAAAAAAGGGGTAAATTTATACTGGGGAAATGACGATTTGTGCACTTTAACGAGCTCAAAATGACAAGAACTCGGCAATCTTTTCATGTTGAGAGTCAGAACAGCGCTGAAAGATGACTCCTCCTAGAGGAACAAGAGGTATAAAGGATAACAACTGGTTCTGGTTATGGTGGAATGACTCAGAACAAAAGAAAATTCAAGAGGATGGCTAACAAGAACACTCATGGTAGCGGTTCTTTAGGAATCGATAAAATAGTCAAGTGAAGGTGTATGATGGAAAAGAAAATGGTGATAATGGAATGAGAGAACCAAGTTTCATCTAGCAAAACAAACTAATAAAATAGAAATCACAAGAGGTAAAAAGAGAATGGTTTCATTTTTACACAAGCTTGAAAACATGGAAAACTATGCTTGGAAATGGTTTCATTTTTACACAAGCTTGAAACGAAGATAAAATATGCTTGCAAAAAATTTTCATGCCCCCAGCATGGTGACTCAATTCGAGGTACATGCCCCCCAAGCTTCAGTCCATTCGCCTAAGTAGACTGCTAGTTACTAATAGGTGGATGGAGTGAAGGTTCAACCACGAGATTAAATGAAAGACTCTATTGGTATCTTATGATATCTAATCAAAGATCTGAATTGAAAAAAGGAACCTGTTTCATTTTTTAACGAGGGTGAAACAGTAAAAGAACTATCATCATAAGACCCAATTCATTTTTTAACGAGGTTGACATAGTAAGTGAACTATCCTCATGACAGTTGGTTTCATTTTTTAAGGAGCTTCACACAAGAAAATGAACTATTCTCTGACAAGCTTGTTCCATTTTTTAAAGAGCTTCACACAAGAAAATTTTTTGTGCTCCAACGAGATTGTTTCATTTTGTAAGCAGACCGACACAAGAAAATGAACTGTGCTCCAACGAGCTTGTTTCATTTTTAAGGAGCTTGACACAAGAAAATGAATTGTGCTCCGACGATCTAATCAAGACATATGAAAATTCATGGCATCCAAGAGGTTCTCATCTGATGGGAGAACAACATCTCGAAAATCGCACTCTAACACCCCCGGTAGACGGTACGCAATGAAAAAGTGGCCACATAATTAACCTGTGGTGGAGAAGATACCACCGGCAGCTACGGACCAGGAAGGAATTACGGTGGATCAGATTTCACATCAGGACCAAAGAATGAAAGTTGATCAATGGTCACGATCTAACCTTCATGTGGAAGACAGATCACATGTAAGAGGGAAGAAACAAGAACTCCCATGACATAAGTATAGTTGCGCCCTAGGAGTAAGTTGAAATCCAAAGGGCCTTGGACAACCATCGTGTCTATATAGAAAATATCTACTCCCAACATAAAAGGTAACTTTGAAAGGATCCCTAACGGTTTATTAGTTCCTCTGTTAAAGGCCAACAGATTCTGAGTAATAGGCACAAAAACGAGACTATTAGTGACAGCTCCTATTATGATTAATGACGTCGAAACACATCTCTAGCTTAGACCTCTAAATGTGATTCATTAGGTTCCAAATGCTCCTTAGGTTGATTGACTAAATTTTAAGGTTGATCTTGAATTATGTCTCAGTTTTAAAGTCTTACCGATGTCATCTGAACCCCTAAGATGTAGCTAAATGAGAGAAAAAACCTTCATTTCGATGAATACTATGTTAACGAAGGAGAGATAAACTCACACAATCAACGCAGAAAAATAAAACAGATGCATAAAATTACATTCACTTTTCTCTTCAAGTGTGGAACTTTAAAGCGAAACAAAAATTTTACAATTTTTTCCTTTCACTAAATGCACTTAGAAGCGAATCGAAATGGAAATTTTCATTTTCTAAAGCGAAACGAAACAAAAAATATTTTTATATTTTTCTTATAAGCACAATGTGAAATGTAGAATGCAAATCAATCAACAATTTTTTGATTACTAATGAAATCTCTCAAGAATGCATGTAATAATCAAATATTTAAAAAAATCAAATAAGATGCAGCTAAATGATAGCAGAACCATTCATTTCGATGAATACTACGTTAATGAAGGAGAAAGAAACTCACACAATCAATGCAGAAACAAAACAAATGCATAAAATGGCATTCACTTTTCTCTTCAAGTGTGGAATCTTAAAGTGAAACAATTTTTTTACAATTTCTTCCTTTCACTAAATGCACTTAGAAGCGAATCGAAAAGAAGCTTTCATTTTCTAAAACAAAACGAAACAAAAAAATCTTTTTGTATTTTACTTATAATCACAATGCGAAATGTAGAATGGAAATCAATCAACAATGCTTTCAGTACTAATGAAATCTCTCAAAAATGCATTTAAGAAGCAAATATTTCAAAAAATCAAAGAGATATGTAAACCATTTTCTTCAAAACAAGACACTCTTCACTGACACACTGATTGATCACTCAAAGAAAACAAACTTCAGTTGGAGGTCAAGCAACTATAATCTATGCTTGATGGTGAAAAGAAACTCAAATGCATTCATATTTGACACTTGAAAATTCTATTCGTGAGAACCGACTGAAAGACAAACCTCAATCAAACACAAAGCCTGAAAGATATGACAATATTTGATTCAATGAGAAGTCTGGAATTCAAGAAAGTAAGCAACCACTTGGATGACCCGAGGACACCTAGAAACCCTAGGAAGACAAGGATGCAGTATATTTGCAGAAGAGACAACCAAAGGTGAAAATTTTGAATCATAATTTTCACTAAAAAGATAAGAACAAGATCTATTCAAACAAGAAAGAACACAGAAGGATAACACCCACTGGCTAACCAAATGAAGGAAACCCTAAAAAAGTTACACATAGAAATCGACACGACTGTTAAGCTGCAACTTTCACTAGAAGGGTAAAAGTGTGACTGTGTAAAACGCATTCAGCGCCGATCGGCGCGACTGTCAGAGAAATACCGGTGCCAATCGAGGAGAAGACTAAAAAATAAAAGGGTTTTCTAAACTAACACAAATTTTATCACTTCAATGGAGAGATAAATGTCTATAAGCAATTACATAACCTACAAAGACAAGGAGATGAACACTCGACGAAAATTGATGAAAAAACAAGAAATTGAAAATTGAAAACAGGAGACTTAAAGGCTAGCAGTTCCCAGTGGAGTCACCAATTTTTTATGTAAGAAAATCCTCTCTGTGGACAGAGACGATCCCTCTAGCCCTAGGATGGGTTTAGTAACAACAGGGAATAATTAGAAGTCTACTTTCCTAGATTGTAAATGTATGCAGATCGTGAATATATCACCTACCTCGGTCTCATGTTGTTCCTCACTTGAATCCTTTAATCCTTCACATTCTGTATTCAAATATTCACCGTCATTAGCGTTTGGTTATCTACCCAAGGGATCAAACAAAAACAAACATGAAAGAATAACGTATATCTTGCATATTCAATCTACTTAGTTGATCAAGGAAAACTAAGAATCCAATCACACATTAAAGATGAGAATGGAAAGCACGAATCAATTGTGTTATATTAGAATAGAGAGGGGGAGTCACAACCTGTGCCTTGATGTCGAAGCTCTCCTTCGATGGGTCTGGATCTAGGCACGTCTCCAAAGCACTCGTTCAACTTGATGTGAAGGGAAAAAGGTCTCAAATCTTGCTCGATACCTATAGCAACAAATATCTCTATGTTGTTCTTCTATCTCTATTCTAACTATTAGAGTTATGGGAGATTGTCCATTTTATAGCAAAGGAGGAGGGAGCATGGATCCACTTAATGTGGGGGAATGGGTTATCTCTTTCGGTGGTTCCACTTTTGTAGGAACAAAGAGCCCAAAGGGAGAAGCATGACTCTATCCTTGGGAACAAACAACCAGCTCTCCATCACGAAGCTTCTAAATCTCGAAGCTTCACTTCCATTTTTAAAATAACTTTCTAAAAGAGGATCAACGTGGTTATTATCTTCATTCCAGCATCAATCAGCCCTTCCCTAGAAAAAAAAAGGTACATCGGCACAAGCGAGACACAGCGAGGTCACGCCGCTCCAGATAATCATGTTTTCAAGGAGTTTCTTCAGGAATGGTCAAGAGATAGTTTATTCGTTGTGTTGGAAGGAATATGATGTCACATTTTCATGATGGAAAATAGACACAAGGGTCATTGTTAGGGGTCTCCAAGATCAGGAACGAGGAGTATAGAGACAGTGACAAATTGTTGCGTAACAGATGCCCCATGAAGCATGAAGGCTGAAGGAGAGAGAGGGATGAAATGATTTCTGAATACGTGCCAAGAGCAAGACGCGGTAATCAAAAAACCTATGCAAACAAGCACGCACACACACACACACACACACACACACACACACACACACACACATATATATAAATCTCTGAAATAATCATGTGACATGAGGTATGGACCCAACCATCCATAGAAGTGATCATAAAATAGGATCCGAGGTATGGTCACAGCCACTCAAATAAAGAGGATCACAAATATAGACTCAAGGTATGGTCGTAGCCATCCAAATGAAAGAGTCATGTGCACAATCATGAATAATACATATCACCTCATAGCCTAGGCTTTTTCATAAAAAAAACCAGGGTCTTGCGCTCCATCACGACCATATCAAGTACAAATTCAAGCATGCGAATAAATGAGTTGAAGTCGAACATGCAAGAAAATTTCCTGATTGCTAGTCAATTATGTAAACTATTAACAGGCGTGAGAGAAACCACCAATGATGGAAATGGATCTCAAGGTACCAGCAGTACAATCCACGATATGTGAATAAGGAGATGATGTCAAACACTCGAGGAATCACTCGATCAAAGGCCAATGATGTAATGGTGATGTGAACAACCCGTTATTCAAGGCATGCAGCCCCACAGTACTGAAAATGTATATCTAGATCAACTTCGGATAATGTTGAATTCGAGAAGAAGTGATCAGTCAAGGAGGGAAATAATGTATCCCACATCATTGACACGTGATGAAGGTAATAAGATAATAATGAAAGTGATGAGAGAACCAGGCAATGAATGAGACGCAGAAGGAACTTCTCTTGAACATATCAGAGACACGACTCTGGAGTTTGGCATTATTTGACTCAAATGGAATCAGAGGTCATGTTCGACGAAAATGGTAATGGCATGAGAGGCAAAACAGATTTCCCAAACCCATGGAGGAAAAGTGACGAATGAAGGATATCCCCAACCCGACAAGAAAGAGAGGATGTGTCACTTCAAGAGCAACATACTGTCAGCACAATTTATTAATTCTTTCCATTGTCCCCCACCATTACTACCGAGCACCGCAATTATTTTTGTATACAAGCTTGAAGGGGATAACATATGATTGTGATATAAATCTGTCCTTCAGACAAATCCACCCTAGTATATTTTACGAGCCCTGCGAAGGAGGAACTCGATGTCATTATAACCTCTTAGCTGCGATTGACTAAGGTATACCTTTTTCATAAATAATTTATCCCATCAAAACATCGTTTCCTTTTAGTCGCGATTGACACTTTGAGGTTGGGAAAAACATCGTTTCCTGTATTGTGGCATATGCGACACTTGACACGACATGTGTCTTCATTTAGTAAATCTTACAATCACGTTGTTTATTGTCGCTATTTCGACATCATGTGGAGACATCGGTATTACGACATTGATGCCTTCCTAGAACATGTCGCAATACTGAGGGCATGTCGTCGCACATGTCGTCGCACGTCCGACTCTATTAGTTTTCTAGCGATGGAAGCAACCGTTGGAAGTTCCATGATAGTCGTCGCTATTTCAAAAAATGGCATAACATTGTTGCAACGGTCGGTAGTGCCACCTTATCTATCTCTAGTCTGACACTAGTCTTAGCGACGTTTGGGTCATACCGTTGGAATTGAGACGAAAATGACCATCAGAATTTCATGATGAATCTTTGAGAGTGGAAAGTGACTAATTAAACTGTGGGGTTGAAACACCTTAATCTACAATTGTGTGATGAAAATTTTTACTTCTAACAGCAACTTGAATCATGAAACCAAATGGGTGGAATTTTAGGTGTATGGTTCTCATGATTAACTACAACAAGATTCGAATATGAAGGATCTACTCCAATTTTTTCTAGTAAATATTTCTTTTGGTTGGGACAATTCTGCAACACCTCAATCATTGACATAGTTGAAGGAGTCTAAGCAAGGTCCTCAACTATGTTGTAATTTTTTGTAGCTCTCGTATAAGGGTTAAAATATTACTTATGAATCATCCCTTTAGGTTTTTTTATAGTCAATTTAGCAGTCGGTTTCTCTATCTGGAGAGGACCAGAGGTACGTTGAGTAGAGTTGGAATTTTGCTCACTAGACTTTCCAGTTGAAGGATTTGGGTTTCCATAGTCCTTATTCCTTGTAGCCAACATAACACCATTATTATTTCTAATAACAAATAACATCATTACATCAGAAGAGGAGGATGAATTTTGAGCAATCGTATTTGTCTCTTGGTTTGGAAAAGGGTTTGTCAAAACGACAGGTGTAGTGGATGCAACTTTAAAAAATCTATTGATCTCTACACAAAGTGGACATTATTTAATTAAATTTTTATCATTACAGATGAGGCATGGGTAACAAGGCTTTCACTTCTCATCAGGAGACCAATTCTTATGCTTTTCCCATGGAGGGTTTTGTTGTTTACTCTTTCCTTTACCCTTTTTCTTACTTCCAAGTTGTTGAGATTTTCCCTTATCGGATTGAATAACATTTATCTCGGAAGTAATTACATGAGAAATATTGGAATGGTTTTGATTGGTCGCAGAAGGAACAGATTTTTCATTAGATTGATTAGAATATTTTCTCAACGACTATTGGCCAATGGAACCAACCACGCCATCAACAACATGGGATTCTTTTGAGGGGAGAGAAAGTGAAATAGTATGTTGGGGTCACGAATCATTGGCTATCTTATCATAGAGAATTCCAAATTGAGTATAAATAAGTCTATATATTGAGCATGAGAAGTGAATTTCTCTTCAATAACAGCTTCACCTTTAGCAATGTCCTCAGTTATAGTAGACAAGAGGGATTTGATGAACCACTTATCCAATAACTGATCAGGAATGTAAGTTTTTACCAATCGACGTCGACGTCTCCACTCATGAATATGATAGAATATATGGGTTGATTTACACTGTTTCAAGGAGGTCAAAAGCTTAGTATCAATTTCATAATGTATGGAAAAATGGAAATTGGTTAGAAATGTAGTTGCCAAGGCATTGAAGTTGTTGAATGAAGCTCATGGTAATTCAACATACCACTTATTTGTCATACCAGTAACATTTCTATGGAAAAGTCATAAGTGAATATAATCATTATTTAAGTAATTTTATTAACACCATAAATGATAGGTCATAACATGAGTGGATGGGTCTTCCCTAATCTTTTTGTTAAATTTCATAATGTCACTCAGCAATTTGGTAGGAATGGTTGACCACCAAGGAGAATGACAAATGGGATCATTCATTAGTTCGGATAAATCCAGTAACTCAATTGTTGCAACACATGGAAACTTATTATTAAATTCCATCTATGGAGGTTGACCTTGTGGATAAAGGTTAACCTATGGTGGAGGATATCATGAGAATGATTGAATGGGTTAAGCAGCAAATATTTGCATTCCAGGATAAGGAGGACTATGATAACAAGGATAAGTGTAGCCAGGTTGTCTAGTTCCATGAAAACCTTGGTAAGGTTGGAATAGTTGAGTTTGGATATGTTGACATTGATAAGGAATTTGTAGTATAGTATCTTGACCAACATGCATTTTATAAATGCTTTGGAATGGTTTCTCGGATTGATTCTGCATCATACCAATATTAGTTTGACTGGTTGGCCCATGTGTCATTCTATGCATAGGTTGGTTTACTTGCATATGAGGTAGAGACTAAACAAGAGTTGTATTTTGTAATGCACCCTGAAGAGGCTGGGTAGATGGGATTTTTAGAAGTCCCAGATATCGTTGGATCAATTTTTGTTTAAGATACAGCTTGGACAGGTTGACTCACTTGAGGTGGAACTTTGGCAGGTTGAGATATAGATTGAATAGGTTGGTAAGTAGGAACCTAGGGTGTATCTAGAACAAGTTGAAAGATTGGAGTTTGAGTTAAGACCAAACCAGGCTGAATGGACAACATAGGATTCCAAGGATTAGTAACCATTCCTGGAAATGGTGCACATGTAGGAAGAGGAATCGAATAGGATGGAGAACTAACTTGTAGAAAATGGGAATATTCCAGCAATAGGTTCCCCCCCTGCTGGGGGATAAGGAGAATGTGGAGGAAATTGTCCCCCGGGAGGAGGGTACCTAGTATAGGATGGATTAGGCTATTGTAAATTCTCCAATCCACTAAGAAATGAGCCATATTATTGCTCCAAAGAAGGCTGGGGCACAATATGTGGAATATGATGTGAGGTGATCATGAAAGAGGTACCAAATCATATTCTAAATGAGTATGAAAAAGGAAAAGTTCATGAAATAGTCGACGCACTAGAAAAGGTTCCAGAAAATGACTGGTAGCTAGGTGGTACTGATGGACCACCATACAAATGGGTTTTTGGTGAAGTTACAAACATAGAAGTTGCTGCAACTTTGGTTGACTAGCTCATGATAGAATACATGGGTTGAGAGACCGTCGTTGACTCAGTCATGTTTAAACTTCTCAAAGTAACTTGTCGATCAAGGTTCAGAGGTGAATTGAAATGAGGAGTCATAGGTGAAGGGTGTTGTACTTGAGTAGGAGGAGTAAGAAAAGGATGAGCTTGATAAAGAGGAGTCCCTCCTAAATGGACAGGAGATGAAGGTTGAGACTCTTCTTTAGTAATTTCATCAATACTTAAAAGATGAGATGGAATTTGTTCTCCATAAGGATAAAAATTTACATGTTGTGGTTGAGACAAAGGCAGAGGAAGAGAATAAGAAGCTCCTGAAGTAGTCGATTCAATTATATGAGGTTCCTCAAGTTGTATGACCTTAGGCTGTAAAGTGTATGAATCTAGAAATTCAGGTTCAATGACCTCAGGTTCTAATGTTTCAAGGGCTTCAGGTTCGAGTACGTCAGACTCACCAATGGGAAAGGATGTAATTTCAAGTTCATTACTTATGGGAAGTGATGATTCTGGTTGGTTAATTTCAGATGTGGTTCTAGAAGGGGTAGCTTCCAAAGTACCAATTTTGGTAGTTTGTGGTTTCTTATTCTTACAACGATTAAGTGTTGCCTCTGGAGGTAAAGAAGGAATTTTTTGCATTCTACGTGAACGACAGGGTTGTTTAGGGTCTTCTTCCACGATGGATTAATCAATTTTAGAAATTTACAACACAAATAATAATAAAAGGGTAGCTAGGAAAAAGGTTTTACCAAGTAACTATGAACTACAATATATTATTTCCAGTACGTGTAGGTAATCTCCCCAAATGTTGTGTTCGGTGTATCACAGTAGAAAAAGTGGTTGACTCAGTTACTTATGGAAGGATAAAAATCTATAGGGGAATTCAAAAATATACCTAGAGGTACATGGAAATGCAATCTATGGTAGTGTTTTTTGATGTGTCCTATACAATCAGAATTATTTTGATATACTTTTCATACGGGGAGAAAAATATAATATACCCAAGGGTACATGGAGAACGATCCAATATACTTAAGTGTGTAGAATATCGACTACCCCCAGAATGTAGCGTGGACAAATAATGATAGCTCTTACATTTAAATATGTCTGAACAAATATATAGCCTAGACCTCTCTGTGTGTCGGCAATGTTTCAAATTCTATATAGGTTAATTGAGTAAATTTTAAAGTTGATATTCAATTGAGTTTCAATTTCAAGGTTCACGGTATGAATTCACCTGAACTTCCTATGATGCAACTAGCATGACGAAAATAACTCTTTCATTTTGATGAAGATCTATCTACGGGAAGGAAGAAACAAACATTGATGCAACAATAAACGATGCAGCAAACAATAACTTCCTAAGCATGTCTTTCAATGTACTATTCCCATGAAAATAGAAAACCCTATATGCAATGCAAAAAATGGAAAGTTTTCTTTTCTTTTTCTTTTCAATTTCAATTTCAATGAAAAATAAAATGAAGTTAGATCATTGACCAAAAGAACTCACACAGACTACAACTGTAATATGAAAATTATTTCTATTCAATCAACAATCAAGTCAAGTGTTCACAAAACCTACTTGAAAAGAAGAAAGAAAAACCAAACAAATTCTCATCAAAAGGAAATCAAAACAAAATGTAAACACACTGATGGCCTTTACGGATAAAAATGACAGTACAGAGGCTCAGGAAAAATCAGCAGACAAAATCAAAACTCAAAGCAAGGCATAGAAATGCAATTTTTTTCATCCTACAGGAACCATCACAAGCTAGAAACAAGCACCAATCTGATACATCACACTTAGAGAGAGAGAAAAGTTTCTTGGGTCACTCTATCTCAAATTAGAAAGTATGTTGGGGCTAATTTTATTCAAAAAGAAAAACAACAAATCCTACCAAGATCAGACTAATTTTTTCCCAGGACCAATTACTCTACAAACAATTCAATTTAAGTCGGATTGAAATGTCTAAAATGGATATTCAAAGGAAACCACTATTGGAACATCTTGTTCCCTAATGGAGTCACCAAGTTGTTATATTGAAAATTCTCTCCTACAAACAAAATTTAATCCCTTAGATCTATTTATATGATCTAGAAAAGAAAAAAACAAATCACGTGTGTTTTCTTTAGAGAAAATAGAAAATGGAGGAGAAATACTACTGGAGTCCAACGCAAGTCCTCCACTTCTCTTGGCTTGTGAACTTTAGCTCCATCTCCAATTACTATAAATGTGTCTTTCAAAACAATTACAACAAGCAAGATAACTACAAAACGTATATAGAATAGACTAATATGTCTAATAAATGAGTCAAGGGAGAATTGAAATACATAAGCATCAAATAGACACAAGTATAGGAAAAAAAAAATTGAATTAATGAAATGTAGAAGAATATTACAAACCTTTTGCAGTTCTTGACAATGTAGATGTCTCCCACCAAAAATTATCCTTCCTTAGCCACAAAGAAATCCTTCAATCAAAACTCAAGGATGGCAATCGATCCTTAGGTAAATAGAAGCAACATCAGGGCATAACTAAGAGTCTCCAAAATCCAACCCAGACTCTATGGGAGGGAGTGAATTTATAGGGTAAATAGGTTAGTTTTGGTTTTACCAATATAGGACTTAGATCCACATATGAGGGAAAATAAGCTCTAGGTATAAGATATAAGACCTATAGGATAGGAGTTTGAGATATCGATCAATAGTAAACGGTTAAAACCACCTTAGAAGTTTCTGGAAAGAGAAGTTTCGTAATTATTTTTTATTTTTCCTAAAATTCTAGAACCATTGCACCTGCATCAAAAGAAACATGTGTTATTCAGTGTAGGTTCCTAGCTATGAAACATGAAATCATTTAAGGTGGCATAAAATACAGGGTGTGATGGACCAAAAAATGAGATTTTAAGCTGATAAATCGAGAATTCTTGGACTTTTTGCAGAAGGAATGCTTTAGGCTTTGCAAAGGGACAATGACAAGGTGTCAAGGATGTTGATTAATCTGGTTTCCAGACCATTTGAGTGAATGTGACAAAATTAACTTTAATGCCTTTTATTAGCATCCCATCCCAAATCCAAAAATGGTCCTACTTCTCCCCTTGTGACTAGGTTATCTCTTCCCTATATCCAAGGAATCAACGATCATATTTCAAAAAAAATAGAAAAAAGAAAATTATAAAACTATATTTAATCCCCTACCCTTAAATAATTGTTCAAATAATGTTAAAGACAAATTAGATCTTATGCTCAACCCATGTTAGAATAACAATGTGTTATTGATGTCAAAGGATGAATTGATGAAGATAATAATGCCATAGACTTAAAGAGCACATTAATTCCTTTCTAATGAGCTATAACATGCCTCATAAATCCTCTCCAATAAGGAGAAATGCTTTTTTTAAGTAGAGAAACCAATTTTTATTCCCCTCCTTGAGTTAGCCTACCTTGAGATCAAGTCGACCCTCCTAGAGACATGTCGGTTCAGTAAGGGCTCGACTAGTGTAAATACAGAACATGTCTCCTCAATCTTCTCATCCAACTCAACCAAGGAAGAAAAGAATAAGAATCTCAGATCTAGGTTAGAGAGATAAGGTTCATATATCATGAACCAAGAAGAAAATTAAGGAAAATTGGTTGTGGTTTTATCTCTGTTTCTGAATCAAGATTTATTAATGGGTTTCTTAGCAGGTTTTGAAGCTAACTCTTGATAGATACGTTTTACATTTTGTTACATTTAGTGGAGAATAATTTGGATTAGTAAACCTATTCTCTGCCTACAATTCGGCCTGTG
Source organism: Pinus albicaulis (assembly GCA_034641835.2). NCBI lineage: Eukaryota > Viridiplantae > Streptophyta > Pinopsida > Pinales > Pinaceae > Pinus > Pinus albicaulis. Next base: position 159,669,915 of record CM076581.1, read on the forward strand.
GAAGAGAAAGAAATTTGGCCTACTCTCTACAATTCATCCTATGGTAGGATAGACCTGGTCCTTGAGGTAAGATAGACCTCAGCCCTAAAGTAGGGCAGACCTCAGCCTATGATTCTTGGACCTTGAAATTCGACATAACCTTTCTCAAACTTGGCCCTGTGACTTATATAATTTTTGGGTAGACTTTTGGAGGTGTTTTCAAGCATTTTGAAGAAAAACTAGGACAACATCACTTCCATGTAACTTTATAGTGGATTTTGAAGAATTTTTGGAGTAGCTCTTCAAACCTTCTTTGAGGTATACTTTGAACCAATTCTTGAATCATTTCATGAGGTGTTTGAAGTATAATTTAAGCATATTTCAAGATCAGCACTTGAAGCCATGTTTTAGTAGACTTTTGAGTAGCCTTGTTGACCCTCTCTCGAAGTAGCATTTGGAAGCCTTTGTTAAAGAAGCCATTGGAAGCCTTTGCTGAAGAAACCATTGGAAGCCTTTTTTAATTATACTTGAAGCATTATTGGATCAGGATTGAAAAAAATTTGTAGTCCTCTTTCAAAGTGTAATTGGAAATAATTTTGGAGACATCTTGAAAAAAATTATTTTTGAAGTCTATTTGGAAAGGTTGGAGCCTAGGAGGATTAAAGTCCTCATTTTCACCAAGTTGGTTCTTGGATTTATTGATAGGTCTGGGGTCCTCATTTTGACCAAGTTGGTGCTTGGATTTATTGAATTTTGGATCCTTGAATAAGTTGAAAATTTTGTTGTACACGTTGAATCCTTGAAGAAGTTGAATTTTTTTCATACAGGTTGGATCCTCTTTTTTTTGTGAAATAGGATTGGATTCCTCACTATTTTTTCCAATAATTTTTTTCTTATTCTACTTCTTATTTTTTCGATTTTAATTGTCTTGAAATTTTAACTAGAACAATATAATAATTGAAAGAAATATGTATTCACTCCCTTGTCAGTATTTATAACAATTGATTTTAGAGCTAGCTTCTTCAACATCAGCCTAATAGCTGGAAAAAGGATTTTTGAATCACAATGGCCAGTAAAGATGCTAAGGTCCCCTAATTGATGAAACAAAGTTTACCTTCTGGAATGTCAGAATGAAGTACTACTTAATGTCTCTTGGAGTCGAAGTTTGGCAATCTGTCACAAATGGATACAAGATCCCATCTCCTCTTCCAACAAAAAAAAGTGGAAAGAAAGCATAAGTGGAAAACACAAAGGCTTTGAATTCTAAAAAAAGTGGTTTGTCATATTAAAAATTCACCAAAGTTATGGATATTAAAGTAGCCAAAGACATGACAGACAAGATAATCCATATTTATGAAGGAGATGACAAGGTCCAAAAGGAAAAGCTTCAAACCTGTATAAGGAAGTTTGAAAGTATCAAGATGAATGATAAATAAGATATTGTTACTTATTTTCTTCGAGTAGATGAGGTAGTCAACTGTCTCAAATGCCTAGCTGAAGATGTCAAAGAAAAGATGATCATCAAAAATGTCTTGAGATCTCTTCTAGATTGTTTTAATGCCAAGGTTTGTTCCATAGAAGAACTAAAAGATTTGGGTTCACTATCAATGGATGAAATTTGTGGAATTCTCACTGCATATAATACAAGGTTGAGAAATTCAAATCATAAGGAAGTTGCATTCAAGGCATCCAAGACATCAAAAAAGGGAAAGAATTGTGATTGCATAAACATATATGTTTATATTGAAATAGCACAATTTGTCAAGATGTTGAAGAAAGGATCCAAACTCAAAGGTAATTTACCTCTCATTTTCTGTAGATGTGGTAAAATAGGACACTGTGCAACAAAGTGCCCCTTTAAATATAACAATGATGATGAATATGAACCTAAGATAAGAACATTCAAGGGAAAAGGCTCAAAAAAAATTAATTTCTTCTCCAAACAAGACAATGATGACTCTAATGAAGAATAAGAATATGGTAGAAGAAATTAATTATTGTTCATGGCCTTCACAAATGAAACAAATAGTCCAAAATAAAGAATAGAGTTCAGAAGAAGTAGAAGGAAATATGGAGGAAATATTGATTAGATCCATATAATAAAATGAGAGATTAGAAAGAATACAGAAAATTTGTCTCAATAAATAAACTCTCTCAAAACCAATAAGGAAGAAGCTAAAAGAATATAAGAAGTGTTGAGCAATAAATTGAATGAAAAGGAAGAAATATGTGAAAAATTGGAAGCGGAAGGTGTATCTATAAAATCAGAGTTGGACAAATCCAACAAGAATTTGAAGAGTTCCCATACATCGGATGTCATTATCAGTTCTCAAAGGCCACTACATGACAAATTTGACCCTGGATATACAAGTGAATATTCAAATTCAGAGGAAGAAACAAATGTTCATCATGAAGAAAATCCTAGAATTTATATCGATGTCCTTAAAGGATCTTATCCTTGTGGCCTTGTAGGAAAAAAAGCTGATCTAAGGAATATCTCATCTAGGCAAACGTATCCTAATAGGTATCAAACTATTTTCCTTTGTCACTGTTTCTTTTGTAAAATTTTTGGTCATCAGGAAAAACATTCCAAGGCTTATGGGGCTAATCACCAAAATAAGATTGCTGATCCAAAGAGGCATGGCCAAATCAGGAAGTATAACTCCTTTTCTCCTCCTTAAAAGTATATTCTATAATGTTACAAATGTAGTAATCCAGAACATATATCACAAAATTTTCCTCTAGAGAAATGAGAGAAATTTTGGAGAAAGAAAATTGTATAATTTGCCTCTAAGAGTTCCAATATAGATTTATGTGCTAAGAAAAAGGAAAATCAATGATTTGTATGTAGTGCATGTTCTAGGAACATGGAAGGTGACCATAAAAATTTAATCTCAATAAGCAAAGAAAATTATGGAAATATAACCTTTGGAGACAATGGTTCTACTAAAATTGTTGGTAAAGGCATAATGAGTCTCATCAATGGCATGGGAAAAGAAAAAAATGCACTATATGTAGAAGAAATCAAGCATAATCTTATAAGTTTCCGCAAAATATGCGATCAAGGACATGATCTCATCTTCTGTTCCAAGGATTGTGAGACCAGGAGATCGTCTTCAAGAAAACTAGTTGGAAAAAGAGTAATAATAGCAGACAATGTATAAATTCTCAATGAAATTCAAAAAGAGAGATGTCACATGAGTCAAGCAAATGAAAGTTGGTTGTAGCATAAGAATTTGGGACACCTCAGCTTTGATAACTTAGTGAAGATTAGAAAAACCTAAGTAATAAAAGATATCACTGGAATTTTAAAACGCAAAAATTTTATTTGTGCACCATGTCAACATGGAAATAAAACCAGGATCATATTCAAATCAGAGGAATGTTCAACATCAAATTCTCTAGAAATCATTCATGCGTATTTTTGTGGTGCAACCAAAATTCCAACTCTACAAGGACAAAGGGAATTTATTTTATTTATAGATGATTATACTATTATCATATGGATATTTTTTATAAGATATAAGTCACAAGCACTAGTTTTAAAACTTTTCAAGTGAAAATTGAAAATGAAAGTCAATTGGAGATAAAATTCATAAGAACAGATAGAAATAGGGAATTTACCTTAGGAGAATTCAAAGAAATCTGTGAAAAATATCGAATCGAAAGGTAAATTTATGTTTCTACGACTCCACAACAAAATGGAGTAGTAGAAAGAAAAAATGGATTTGTACAGGAGGTTGCAAGAACAATGTTGTTGGAAGCTTATTTACAAGCGAAATTTTGGAAGGATGCAGCTGGGGAAGCAATTTATATCATGAATAGAGCTCAACTTCGGGTAAATCGTGATAAAACTCCATATGAGCTATGGAAAGAAAGGATTTCCTTTTTGAAACACTTCATAATATTTGGAATAAAATCCTTTATGAATATTAATGTTGATTCACTAGGAAAATTTGATTCACGTGTTGACGAAGGAATTTTCCTTGGATACTCATTAAGAAGCAAGGCTTACAAATGCTACAACAATTGTTTGTCAATGATAGTTGAAAGCATTGATGTAAATATAGATGAGGCTTTTCCGGAAAAGGAAGTAGTTCAAACCAATGAAGAATACCCTATTCTTTCAGATTTAGAGGAAGGTGTTGCAAAAGAAGAGAATAAGTTGGAAAATCAAAATGAGGAACCATCTCATGTTGAGATTACTGACAAGATGATGAGCTTGAGTGGAAGAGTCGCCTTCCTTGGGAGTGGGCGCAGGTATTTTTGGCGCAAAGTATATTTTTAGACTATGTCTATTTTTAGACATATGGATGATGTTCTATGAGTTGCAGGATGCTATTTGTGGATGGTTGGTCAAGTCGGAAAAAATAGATGGACTTCTATTTTTTAGACATACTGGGCGGAATCTATTTTTAGATTGCTAGTCTAAAAATAGATATGTCAAATATTATTAGCTCTTAATAATATTTGGACTATAAACATTATCTTATTCTCTTGGAGCACTTCAGTTAAGTGCACAGATGTGGCACAGGAGCTGACAGAAGGAATTACGCTATTTCTGAGGGTTATGTGGAGCTATTGCATGGATACTTCAGTTAGAACTCATGTGACAGAGTTTGGTGGAGTTGATTGAGGAAGTTAATGGAGTTGTGTTCAGTTTAACTAATCTAAACATAGTTGAGCTATTTGTATCTAGTTTAAATAATTGATACAATTAGTGAGAGTGGTGTGAATTAATTATTAATTAATTCACTAATTATAAACTCATTAATCAACTAAAGAATGCATCAGTTAACTTCAGTGCATGGACAGTTTCAGTGGAGACCAGTGCAGAAATAGGTGAAAGAGCAGGTTAACTATCAGTTGTGACTATACAATTGTTATTTGCAACACACATTGATTGGAGAAGCCCATGAGGATTGCGCAGTACAAGCTAGGTGGTTTATGTTATTTAATGAGCCATCCCATAGCATTGATTACACAATAGAGGCTGGCTATCAAGTGGCAAAATATTGGAGCATGTGTTTTGCTAGATCTAGCTTGATAGTGTGTAGCAATTGAGGGTGTGCATGAGAGCTTGTGAGGATCTTTTGTACTATGATTGTTACATGATCTCCATGACATATAATATACAAATAGTTGGGGTTTTCAGCTTTAAGCTTTCCCATTAAATACTGTGTTCATATGTGTGATTGTTTGTGTTTTTAATGTATGCATGCAATTGATTTTATTTCCGCATGTGATGATCAATGGTAGAAGAGATTATGTATTATGCATGAAGTGAAAATAGTGTGTGATCAGAAGAATCTCGGTGAATAATATATCAGTTATTCAAATTTCTACATGGTATCAGAGCGATATTGATCATTGGAGCAATTGCAAAACATTGAAGCGGTTGAGTTTTGTGCTGGTGGAATTCGAATTTGCAGTGGTGTTTTCTTGGTGTCGAAGTTGAGATGTCTTTCAACGGATTGCGATTGGAGTATGCCCTTGAGGGCAGCTCGAATTATATTGCATGGAAGGACAGGATGGAGGCAGTGCTGGATGACAATGGGTTGAAGGAGTTCATAGATGCAGAAATTCCAAAGCCTACTTCTAGTGATGTTTCCGTACTTGACGCATGGCAAAAGAAGACAGCAAAGTATCGAAGGATTATGTTGGAAGGCGTGAAGGATAACATAGTATCCAGCCTTCATGGTAAGGCTTCTCCATGCTTGATGTGGAAATATTTGACATATTTATTCCAAAGCAAGAGCGACCAGAGGAAGTTGGCACTCAAGGACAAACTCAGGAACATAAAGATGGAGAAAGGCGACAGTATGCCCAAGTACCTCACGAAGTTAATCCAATGCAGGGATGAGCTAGGAAGTGTGGGGGTTACTTTTGATGATGAGGACTTGGTGAGCTTGGCTCTCCTAGGGCTTCCGAAGAGTTGGCACTCCTATCAGGACTCTGTCAATGGTCGGGAGAAATTGCCAGGATGGGAGCAACTTTGGTCGGATCTTGTGCAAGAGGAGATGGTGGAGTACCGAGGATGGATCTTCATGAAGAAATGCGAGGAAGGGAATTCGCTTTGGCTACCAAAGCAAAGAAAGGAGAGAGCAGAGAGAAAGCTTCTCAATCCGGTGTGTGAAAGGCAAAGAACGGGGACATGTCCAAGGTGAAGTGCTTTCACTGTCACCAACACGGACATTATGCCACTAATTGTCCACAGAAGAAGAAAAATAAGCAGGCTGCTGGGATTGCAGCTGGAGAGGCCTTAGCCTTATAGTTTGAGCTGGATTTTTTGCTGATCGGATGCTTGGTCTCAAGTATGACGGGATTAGTGTGGTTTCTTGACAGTGGTGCGTCTTTTCACATGACAGGAGATCGAGATTTGTTTACTGATCTGGATGAGAAAGATCTTGGAGTGCACATCGAGATGGGCGATGATGGTAGATACAGTGCGACTGGTATCGGTACCATTTCCTTTGAAAGGGAGTCTGGTAAACCCTTCGTATTGAAGGAAGTGATGCATGTTCCAGGATTGAAGAAGAATCTTATCTCTGTGGCGATGTTAGAAGACAAGGGATATGATGTTGTCTTTAGCGAGGGAAAGGATTTCCTGTGCAGTAAGGAAACTGGTGAGACCTGGAGGATAGAGGTTCGAGTTAAGAACCTTTGTCAATTGCAGGTAGATGGCTGCGCATCAATGGCAGGCAAGGCAGAAGAGTGAATGGCCACGGGATATGGCGAGTTATTGGCACAGGAGATTGTGCCACCTTCACCATGGAGCTTTGAAGATTCTGCAGCAGATTTCTATTGGGCTTCCTAAGGGCACCCTTGCGCAGTCAGATCAGTGCAAGGGGTGTACTTTAGGGAAGTATGTGAAAGCCACATTTCACGAGAAGGATAGTCGCGCCACGACGATCCTTGAGAGAATTCACACAGACGTGTGTGGACCTTTCTCAGTAGCTTCGACAGCAAAGCACAGGTATTATGTGATATTTGTTGATGATTTTTCTCATAAGTGCTGGATCTTCTTCATGCAGAAGAAGAGAGAAACATACTCAAATTTCTATGAGTTCAAGGCACTGGTTGAGAAAGAATCGGGGAAGCAGGTGAAGGCTCTAAGGAGCGACAATGGTGGTGAATTCATCTACGCTGGAATTCAAGGACTTTTGCGGTGCAGAAGGAATTCGAGAGAGCTCATAGCACCTCATAACCCACAACGAGAACGGGGTTGTTGGCGGAAGAAACCCAGCGAACGATCATGGGTGTTGGGCGATGTTGCATGATCAGGGCCTTCCCATACACTTGTGGGCTGAGGCATGCAATACTGTGGTTTATGTGAAAAAATGTTGTCCTCACAGGATACTTGGCATGAGTACACCCGAGGAGGCGTTTTCTGGAAAGAGGCCCGATATTTCCCATTTGAGGATTTTTGTTTCACCTGTTTACATTCATGTGACAAAGGATGTTAGGAAGAAGCTGGAGCCGACTGTAGAGGTTGGGATATTTGTGGGGTACTCTGATACACCTCACAACTATCATGTGTATTTTCCAGACAGTCGCAAGACTGTTGTGCGACGAGATATCAAATTTCATGAGGAAAAAGCCATGAAGTGTTCGCTTGAGAGGGAGCCACACTTGCATGCAGATGAGGAGCTATTAGTTCCTAAGGATGAGTCTCTGAATGTGGATCAGCCATAATAGGAGGTTCATGGAGTGGAAGAGACCACTCAGGCAGCGCCAACCATCAGAGGGCGGAATTGCACTACAAAAGCTAAGCGACTGGCTAAAGATGCAGAGAAGGTTGTAGGAGCACTACATCACAACGCAGAGCCAGGAGACGGTCCACAGACAATATCTTTGGATACATGGCTCTTGTGAGAAAGTGTATCATGACAGAGCCATCCTCTTTCGAGGAAGCTATGGAGGACCCTGCATGGGTAGATGCCATGGTGGAAGAGTATGATTCGATTGTCAGAAACAGTGCATGGGAGATTGTCCCAAGGCTGGAAGGGAAATCAGTGGTAGGTTCGAGATGGATCTACAAAGTGAAACGGGCGGTGTGAGGTGTGGAAATTACGAAATATTTGTTGCGAAGGCTTTTCCTGAACTATCTGGGATCGATTATGAGAGACCTTTGCACCATAGCAACTTATTCTTCCACTCTAGACAATCCTTTCTCTCTCGGCGCGGATGGGGGTGGCACATTCATTAGATGGATGTGGGAGCCATTCTGGCGGAGTGATTGAGAGGAGGTGTACATAAACGGCAAGAAGGTTTCAAGATTGATACCGCATGTGTGTGATCGAGAGAAGCGATGTGTAGGTTGAAACAAGCACCTCGTGCTTGGTACACACAGATAGATAGTTATTTCACCGGACTTGGATTCTCCAAGAGTGAGCGGATCCGAACCTATACCAGATTGTGGTGGAGGGTAATTTGCTGATCATTGTACTTTATGTAGATGACTTGATTTTGACGGGTGATGAACTGTTGATACTCTCATGCAAGGCTGATCTTGCAAAAGAGTTTGAGATGAAGGACTTGAGCCTCCTTCATTATTTCCTGGGATTAGAAATTTGGCAGCGCAGTGATGGACTGTTTGTGTCTCAAGGCAAGTATGCCCGGGAGATACTGGAGAAGTTCAACATGCATGGGCGCAAGCTGTTGAAATACTCCTCTTCTGGTGGATGGAGGAAAGGAGGATGCTACTTGAGCGGAGTGGTGATTATGCTGTTTATCAGCAGTTGGTGGGTTCGCTCATGTATCACAGTCGATACACGACCGGTATATGCTATGTTGATGCCCAGCTTCCTGTTGTAGCTAAGCCATCCAAGCTCACCGGAAACTAATGACACGTATTGAGATATCTCGAAAGGCACATATCTCAGAGGCACATCGGGATATGGATCATGGTACAGACAGGAGGATGAGTTGAGGTGGCATGGCTTCACGGATCGGTATCATCATATCAGAGATTGTGTGCAGCGGAAGATCATGTTACTTTCATACATTCCCACGGAGGATCAGGATGCTGATATCTTGACGAAGGCGCTCACCAGGAGCAAATTCGAATACCACAGGGGCAGGATAGGGGTTACAGATAATCCATATCTTGTTGAGAGGGAGTGTTGAGATTGCAACAAGATGATGAGCTTAGTGGAAAGAAGTCGCCTTCACTAAGTGGGCCCGCAGGGTATTTTTGGCGCAAGTCTATTTTTAGACTATGTCTATTTTTAGACATGTCGATCATATTCTATGAGTTGCAGGATGCTATTTGTGGATGGTTGGTCAAGTTGGAAAAATATATGGACTTCTATTTTTAGACATATTGAGCGGAATCTATTTTTAGATTGCCAGTCTAAAAATAGATATGTCGAATATTATTAGCTCTTAATAATATTTGGACTATAAACATTATCTTATTCTCTTGGAGCACTTCAGTTAAGTGCACAGATGTGGCACAGGAGCTGACAGGAGGAATTATGCTATTCCTAAGGGTTAAGTGGAGCTATTGCATGGATACTTCAGTTAGAACTCATGTGAGAGAGTTTGGTGGAGTTGATTGAGAAGTTAATGGAGTTGTGTTCAGTTTAACTAATCTAAACATAGTTGAGCTAGTTGTATCTAGTCTAACTGATTGATACACTAGTGAGAGTGGTGTGAATTAATTATTAATTAATTCACTAATTATAAACTCATTAATCAACTAAGGAATACATCAGTTAACTTCAGTGCATGGACAGTTTCAGTGGAGACCAGTGCAGAAATAGGTGAAAGAGCAGGTTAACTATCAGTTGTGACTATACAGTTGTTATTTGCAACACACAGTGATTAGAGAAGCCCATGAGGATTGCGCAGTACAAGCTAGGTGGTTTATTTTATTTAATGAGCCATCCCATAGCATTGATTACGCAATAGAGGCTGGCTATCAAGTGGCAAAAGATTGGAGCATGTGTTTTGCTAGATCTAGCTTGATAGTGTGTAGCAATTGAGGGTGTGCATGAGAGCTTGTGAGGAGCTTTTGTACTATGATTTTTACATGATCTCCATGACATATAATATACAGATAGTTGGGGTTTTCAGCTTTAAGCTTTCCCATTAAATATTGTGTTCATATGTGGGATTGTTTGTGGTTTTAATGTATGCATGCAATTGATTTTATTTCCGCATGTGATGATCAATGGTAGAAGAGATTCTGTATTATGCATGAAGCTAAAATAGTGTGTGATCGGGAGAATCTCGGTGAATAATATATCAGTTATTCAAATTTCTACATCTCAAACACCATCAAAGTTAAAACTTGTACAAAAAAATAATCCAAAAGACTAAATCATTGGAGATGTGGATGGAGGAATACAAACTTGAAGAAATATGACAAACAAGCCAAAAAGGAATGGTATTGCCTTGTTATCTACAATGGAACCATGGAATTTCACTCAAGCAAGTAAGGATCCTCACTAGATGAAATCTATTGAAGAAGAGATGAACCAAATTTGAAAAAAATGGAACATGGGAAGTAGTACCTCATCCAAAGGATAAGAATTTCAAAGGAACAAAATGGGTGTTTGAGAACAAAATGAATGAAGAAGGAAAAATCACTAGAAACAAAGCAAGATTGGTGTGCAAGGGATATACTCAAATTGAAGGAATTGACTTTGAAGAAACCTTCACTCCAATTGCCAAACTAAAATGTATAATGATGCTTCTTTCATTTTCCTGTTCAAAATGATTCAAAGTCTATCAAATCGATGTGAAGTCGGCCTTTCTAAATGGAGATCTAAAAGAAGAAGTATACGTGGAACAACTATAATGGTTTTACTTGTTTGAAAATAAAGGCTTTCTATGCAAATTAAATAAGACCGTGCATGGATTAAAGAAAGCTCAAGGAGCTTGGTATGCTAGACTTGATCACTATATTCAACAACAAGGATTCTGCAAGAGGGAGTTGCAAAAGGAAACTTTTACATGAAGATGGAGAAAGAGAATCTATTAATCACACTAGTATATGTGGATGATCTCATTTTTGGGAGAAACAATGTGGGAATGAGTGACAAATTTTCCCAAGATATGTTCAAAGAATTTGAAATTTCAATTATTGGAGAGTTATCTTACTTTTGTGGCCTTCAAGTAACTCAAACCAAAGCAAGAATTTTCATATCATAAGAAAAATATCTCATGGATATGCTTAAGAGATTTGGGATGGAAGAATGTGTTATTGTGAGCACACCTATTCCTACAGGTTGCATGTTAAGTAAGGATGATGAATCTCCTTTGGTGAATAAAACTCTTTACAAATCAATTATTGGAAGTTTCTTATATCTGAAAACTTCGCGACTAGACATCATGTAGGCAATAGGAATGGTAGCAAGATTCCAATTAGGTCTAAAATAATATCACATGCTAGCTGTAAAAAAAATATTCAGATACCTAAAAGGAACTCTTGTTTTTGGATTGTGGTACCCTAAGAGAAAAAATATTACCATGACAGAATATATTGATGCAGATTTGGAAGGAAGAACCAATGATAGAAATAGTACTAGTGGCAATGCATTCTTCTTAGGAGATAATCATGTATCTTGGTTTTAAAAAATCAATCTTCTATATCTCTATCCACAGCTAAAGCCAAGTACATAGCAGTAGAATATTGTTGTACACAAATCCTATGGATGAAGGAAGCCTTGAAGGATATCATTATAGAAAAAAATCAGCCTACCAACATCTATTGTGATAATACCATTGCAATCAGCCTCTCAAAGAATCCAATCATGCTTTAAAAAACAAAACATATCCCAAATCAAGTATCAGTTTCTCTAAGAACAAGTTGCAGAGAAGAACATTAATATGGAATATGTCAACACTAAAGAATATACTTCAAACATCTTCACAAAATCCCTACCTTGAGTAGAATTTGAATATATTCATCAAAATATGGGGCTCATCTCTCTTACATCCCAGTAGAGCATCCCTTTCTATTGATTTCAAAAGGGGATAATATGACAGTGGGAGCAGTACGATGATAGGAGGAATAACACAATGCAAGGGGGAGAAACACCATGATAGGGGGAGTAACATGATCATAGGGGGAGTATCATATGAGGATATTGTTGGAAGAATAATTTTTTATTGATGTCAAAGGATGACTTTATGAAGATTAGAATGGCATAGACTCAAAGAGCACATTAAGTCATTTTTAATGAGCTATAGCATGCCTCCTCAATCCTCTACAATAAGGAGAAATGATTTTTTTAAGTAGAGAAACCAAGTTTTGTTCCCCTCTTCAAGTCGACCTACCTTGAGATCAAGTTGGCCCTCCTAGAGACATGACAATTCAATAAGGGCTCGACCAATATAAATACACAACATGTCTCCTCCATTTTCCCATCCCACTTGACCAAGGAAGAGAAGAATAAGAAGCTCGGATTTGAGGTAGAGAGATAAGGTTCATATCTCATGAACCAAGAAGCAAATTAAGGAAAATAATTTGTGGTTGTATCTTTGTTTTTGGATCAAGGTTTATTGGTGGGTTTCTTAGTAAGTTTTAAAGGTACCTCTTGTTGGATAACATTATTCTTTTTGTTTCATTTTGTGGAGAAGAATTTATATATTTAGACCTATTATTTGCCTACAATTTGGACTACGGGAGAGAAAGAAATTCGGCCTACTCTCTACAATTCAACCTATGGTAGGATAAACCTAGCCCCTAAGGTAGGACATACCTCAGTCCTAAGGTAGGACAGACGTCAGCCTCTAATTTTTGGCCCCTGCAATTCGACATAACCTTTCTCAAACTCTGTGACTTAGATAAATTTTGGGCAAAATTTTGGAGTTGTTTTCAATCCTCTTGAAGCATAACTAGGACCAGAATTTGAAGTGAATTTATAGCATATTTTGAATACTTTTTTGAGCAACTCTTCAAACCCTCTTTGAGGAAAACTTTGAACCAATTATTGAAGAAGTCCATGAGGTGTTTGAAGCATTATTTGAAGACCAACACTTGAAAACATGTTGTAGCAGACTTTTGAGCAGCCTTATTGACACTTTGTTAAAGCAACCTTTGGAAGCCTTTGTTGAAGTAGCCATTGGAAACCTTTGTTGAAGCAGCCATTGGAAGCCTTGTTGAAGCAGACTTGAATAATTATTGGATTAGTGTTGAAAAAACCTTCTAGTCCTTTTTTGAAGTGTATCTAGAACTGATTTTGGAGCCATCTTGTAGAAGTTGATTTTTGAAGTCTATTTGGAAAGGTTGGAGCCTTGGAGGATTGGAGTCTTCTAGACCTGCCAACATATCCCCTGCATTTTTTGTTAAAAGGAAGAGGCCATCGCTTAAAATTTTGGAAAATTCCTCTCTTTTTGGCACTTAGGCAATTGATGATTCAGGATTTAATCATTATGATCATTGTTATGATTGCTTGATTTTACTTTATTTTTTCATATTTATTTTGGTTGCATGAAGCTTGGTTAGCTTTGAGAGATCTCATATTTGGTGGGTCTCTTTCCGACCAAGGAGTTGGCATAAGTGCTCAACGCTTTCAAGAGTGGTGATAGTAATGGTGTTTATAAACACCAATGGGATATTTGCTCATTACTTTAATATATAAAAAAATACTACGGCCCGCCCACAGGTTTCTAGGTTTGTGCATACATGCAAACATGAAGGCCGAAGGCCCATACTCTCTGCTCTCTGCGAGAGTATTCCTATGTCATCGTTCCATTATAACAATGCATGGAGTTTATATATGCCCATATACCACCTACGAGCGACCCTGGAATATCTATTTCAAAGCACAAGACCGCCGAAAAGGTCTTTCATCTCCAAATGATTTTGGATGACCTCCAAAATATATATGATAAAAGGGAACAATGGACCCAACATTATTATCTCTGGTTGAACTTTAATGGAGGAGGGTGTGGAAAAATTATTTCGCCAACCCGCCCATCATGTGATCAACAGTGGGGATTCGTTGTGCCACCCCTCACCCCACATTCCAAAACCACGGGTAGAGCAAAGTGGTTTCTGGTTTTCTGAAACCACACGTGGTTTTGTCAACGTATGCATGACACAACCAGGGACCCACGTCCAATTTTCAACTGCTAAAGAGGCCTACACGTATCCAGCTCACTTCCAATGTGGCATCTGACGACAGCTTGGGGTCCACATTTAAATTTTGACCTTAAAACGACCTTATTATATATACACATGAGACAAGACACTGTTAAAGTCGGGCTTACAAGATTGTTGTATGGTATTGAGCTTCATTCTATTTCATAAAGCCCATGTTTATAATGTCGAGAATTTTATCGAAGTGCAGGGATTTTATTATTAGAAAGTCAAGTTTTTAATTTAAAAAACTTTTAATAAGCGCTACACATTCACAAATTCATTCATTATTTCTTATTATGCTCACCATTCTTTCCATCCTTTCCACGGAGTTGAAGTTTTAGATTCTTAATTGCCTGAATTTAAACCATGTTTTCTTTTATTTTTTCTAAACTAATTCTTTATTTCAAAGACTCTGCAACCCTCATGATAAATTTTGGAATGAGAGCAATCATTACAGCTCTCATAATCTTTCTCCATCCTATCAATTCTTTTTTTAAAAATTACTCAATTTCGTAGATATCCTACCTCTTGCCGCCAAAGGTTGTCTCAACAAAACAATATATAGTTAAATGCATTATAATAAATATAAAACTCACAAACTCTTTACATTACAAACTCACATTGCATATTTAACGGATAGTTATGTTTTGTAACACATCTTTCAATAATATATGCTTTGTAACCATTGATGTCAAAGAGAGTTCAACTTCTAATTTGTCATTTTTATTTGAATTAAATTGACCCATATGCTTTGTAACAATTTCGAATGTGTCTTTAGGATTTGTTTGTCTTTATGTTTTGTTATTTATTTATTGGTTTGATTCAAAAATAAATAGCTGAATTATTATTAGATTTTTTGAAATACTTACAGCTCATTCTTTTCTTTTACTTCTACTAGAAACTAGTATAATTTTATATATGTTTTTTTTTTTTTTAATGATTCCTAATGTGTGCTTGTGGAAACCAACAATATTTTATTTCTGATTGTTTGATAGAAATGAACTTTACTTTTTTTTTTGTAGTTTAGAGTTTTTAATTTAAATCTCATTAATGATTATTTTACATTAGTTTAATTCATGGTTAATTTAATTCATAGTTGTATTTAATTAAGTATTAGTTTTCATATTGCATCTTTTTATATTATGCCAGAAAATACATCTATATTTCACACATGCTACAGTATGTTTTCGTATTTGTTTATTGTATCATAGTCTTGTACATTCCTTATATCATTAAGTTTTGCTTTCGTTTCTGTAACATATTTTCATATAGTTAGCATCCATTTGTAATATAGTTTATTTAATCATATTAACACATAGAATAGGTATATTAACTTAAACTATAGAATAGATTAAATGTAGGATAAAACATATTCGTATTAGTTTACTCCTTGAATTTTCTTTTTTGCGAGAGTAAGAGGCGAAAGGCCAATGGAGCCTATAAGCTCGTTGAGGGTGACCACACCAAAAAATTAGGGCTATTTGAAAAGCTTTGGTCTGGGTCACTTCTCCTTTGTTGACTAGGGTGCACAAAACCCGCATCAACAAAATGGTGTTAGAAGGAGGGCCTAAAAAAATTTAATTAATTAAATAAATCATTAACCCCTAACGATCTAATTTCCAGATCTTTTTCTTCTTCTTTGTGTCATTTCACTTGTTCTTGAAGGCGAGTTAGAGGAAAAGCTAACTTGTTTGGGGTCAGTGTCTTTATTGTTATATTTGAAGAATGGCTCCTACACATATCATAGTGTTGGAACCTGCTTTGGATTTTGACTTACCCAATATCCCCAACAAGGCACTTTCCCTCTTGTCAAGACTCACCTATGATGGTGAAGGGAGCACATTTGCAATTGATCATATTTCCAAATTCATTTATATGTGTTTAAAGCATAATATTACTAATATTATTGTTTTTTGCAGATTATTTGCTCGCACTTTTCGAGGTCGGGTTAAGTATTGGTTTGAATATTTTCCCCTTAATTCCATTCAATCTTATTTAAAGTTTAGAATTGAGTTTATAGTTAATTTTAACATTTCTGATTATGACGAATGTGAGGAAGATTTGAATTATTTAAGGAAAGAAATGGTGAATCATTTAAAGAATTCGAAAATAGGCTCACACATTATTGTATGAGATTTCCTTTGAAAGAAATGCCTCCTATCGATGAATGGTTTCAATATATCTTCTCTCATTTAGACGAATAAGATCAAATAATTATTAACCAATCTGAACTAGACAGTAATACTCATTCGCAGGTTGGTTTGAATCTTAATGATGATTACGAAGATTTAGAAGTTGTAGAAGCATCACAATTTTTGTTGACTTCTTTCAGTTTATTAGATCAAGAGCAACGTCCATGATACTTTACAATGATGGTGCCTGATAATTCTTTTTCATTGATGCCTCCTTCTAATGAGGAAGAATATTTAAATAAAGATAGTCGTCATTGTATTCAAGTCACTACAACTATTTTAGAAGTGAAAGAGAATGAAACCAAATATTGTGATCATGTTATCGATAGATCTCCTAGTTCATTTGCTTTAGATCAAATATCAAGTGATGTTATCATTATTCAAGGTGTTTATTCCCCATTATTAACCAAATCTCCTTGTGATAATGAACATCGCTCTGTCTTAGAAGATATTTCATGTGTGGATTCTTCATGAGAACAAAAATTGGTAATTAATCTAGGGGATGAAACAAATTCACAAGTGGAATCGTATGAGCCTACTATATCAAGAGATGCATTTCATTTCTTTATTCTTCTATCTGTTATTCATTGTATCCTGACATGTTTGATAATGTTATGCAACCACATTTTTTAGAATATGTTGAATTTGTCTTTGCATTGTTGAATTGCAATAAGATACAAATTGATAATGACATTTGTGTAGAAGATAAAGAAGAGAATAATGTTTCATTCCTTGAACTCGTTACTACTCTATTATCTAAAAAAAGGATTAGGGAATTTTTTAAATGTGTCTAAAATTGTGTCTTCTATTGATTTACCCCAATATGTCCTTGAATAAAAATCTTGTTTTCATCACATTAAATCACTTGAGATTGATGATCAACCAAATATTATTACAAATTCTCATCATGATATTAGTCTCGAAACTTATATGTCAAGCAATGATGGTTCATAAATATTGTTTAATTTTGTCGCTTCATCCCAAATCCTTAATTTTGAAATATATTGTTTCAATAAGAATTATCAAGAAAATATAACACTTAAATTAATGACTATGCCAGAGTTCTTATTCTCTTGATGTAATATTTGAAATACATCCTACTTATGGTACCAAGTTTCTTTTACAAAATGTTATTCACAATCAAGGATATTTTACATCTCCAAGTTCTTTCAAACAATTCGATGTTAGTATTCGTACTTATCAGGATATGATTGAATATTGGCTTGAATGATCTTATCGATCAAAATTCTTGGTGAATGGTAAGGTTATACTTGCTTTATTTGTAAAGAAAGATCACAAAAATAAGTATGACATGTTTCATTTTCATTTTGAATCACTGCAATATGTATTATTGATTTGATACTTTTTTGTCATTGTAAGATTGAAGCTGCTTGAATGGGTACATTGGAAATTTCTTTTCACTTAGATTTTGATTTTTAGAGTAGTGTAGGCTAGTTTTAGAAGTAGAATATTGAATTTACAAACATAAAAATGAGTTTCCGGTGAAGTTACAAACATAGAAGTTGCTGCAACTTTGGTTGACTCACTCATGATATAGGACATGGGTTGAGAGACCATCGTTGACTCAGTCATGGGTAAACTTATCAAAGTAGTTTGTCAAGGGAGATTCAAAGGTGAATTGATACAAGGAGTCCTAGGTGAAGGGTATTGTACTTGAGTATGAGGAGTAAGAAAAGGATGATCTTGATAAAGAGGAGTCCCTCTTAAATGGACGGGAGATGAAGGTTGAGACTCTTCTTCAGTAATTTCGTCAATACTTAAGAGATGATATGGAATTTGTTCTTTGTCAGGACCGAAATTTACAGGTTGTGGTTAAGACTAATGTAGAGAAAGAGAATAAGAAGCTCTTGAAGTAGTCAGTTCACTTATATGAGGTTCCTCAAGTTGTATGACCTTAGGTTTTAAAGTGTATGAATCTAAAAATTCAGGCTCAATGACCTCAGGTTCTAATGTTTCAAGGGCTTCAGTTTCGAGTATATCATACTAACCAAATGTTAAGGATATAATTTCAAGTTCAGTACTTATGGGAAGTGACGATTCTGGTTGGTTAATTTCAGATGTGGTAGCTTCCGAAGTACCAATTTTTGTATTTTTTGTTTTCTTATTCTTATGAGGATCAGGTGTTTCCTTTCGAGGTAAAGGAGGAAATTTTTTCATTCTACGTGAACGACGAGGTTGTTGAGGGTGTTCTTCCAAGATGGATTAATCAATTTTAGAAATTAACGACACAAATAAAAAAAGGGTAACTACGAAAAAGGGTTTACCAAGTAACTGTGAACTACAATATACCATTTCCAGTACGTGCAGGTAATCTCCCCAAATGTTGTGTTCAATGTATCACAGTAGACAAGGCGATTGACTCGATTACCTATGGTAGGATAGCAACCTATAGGGGAATTCCAAAATATACCCAAAGGTACGTGGAAACGCAGTCTATTGTAGTGTTTTCTAATGTTTCCTATACGATAGGAATTATTCTGATATACTTTTCATACAGGGAGAAAAATATGATATACCCAATGGTACGTGGAGAACGATCCAATATACTTAAGTGTGTAAAATACTGACTACCCCCAGAATGTAACGCGAAAAAATAATGAAAGCTTCTACATTTAAAGACATCATAATACATATCTAGCCTAGACCTCTATGTGTGTCGTTAATGTTCCAAATTCTACTTAGGTTAATTGAATAAATTTTAAAGTTGATTTTCAATTAATTTTCAATTTCAAGGCTCACGGTATGAATTCACCTGAACTTCCTATGATGCAACTAGCATGACGAAAATAACTCTTTCATTTTGATGAATATCTATCTACGGGAAGGAAGAAACAAAAAATGATGCAACAATCAAATATGTTGCAAACAATAACTTCCTAAGCATGTCTTTCAATGTACTATTCCAATGCAAATAAAAAACCCTATATGCAATGCAAAAAATGGAATTTTTTATTTTCTTTTTCTTTTCAATTTTAAGTGAGATTAAAATTAAAATGAAATTATATCATTGACCAAAATAACCCACACATACTACAACTGTAATATGAAAAATATTTTTATTCAATAAACAATCAAGCCAAGTGTTCACAAACGCTAATTGAAAAGAGGAAAGAAAAACCAAACAAATTCTCATCAAAAGAAAATCAAACCAAAATGTAAACACATTGATGGATTTTACATAGAAAAAGGCCAATACAGAGGCTCAGGAAAAATCAGTAGACAAAATTGAAGCTCAAAGCAAGGCATAGAAATGAAATTTTTTCATCTTGCGGGAACCGTCACAGGCTAGACACATGCACCAATGTGATGCTTCACACTTAGAAAGAGAGAGACAACTTTTTTTGGTCGCTCTGTTTCAGATTACTCTACAAACAAGTCAATTTAACTTAGATTCAAATTTCTAAAATGGATATTCAAAGGAAACCACTATTGGAACATCTCATTCCCTAGTGGAGTCACCAAGTTGTTATATGGAAATTTCTTTCCTACGAACAAAAATGAATCCATTAGATCTATTTTTATGATCTAAAAAAACAAAAACAAACCAATGTGTTTTCTTTAGAGAAAATAGAAAATGAAGGAGAAATCCTACCTGGAGTCCAACGTAAGTCCTCCTCTTCTTTTGGCTTGTGAAATTTAGCTCCATCTCCAATCAATATAAATGGGACTTTCAAAACAATTACAATAAACAAGAGAACTACAAAATATACATAGAATAGACTAATATCTCTAATCGATGAGTCAAGAGGGCATTGAAATACATAAGCATCAAATAGACACAAGTATAGGAAAACAATGTTTTTTGTATTAATGAAATGTAGAAGAAGATTACAACCTTTTTATAGATCTTGACAATGTAGATGTCTCCCACCAAAAATTATCCTTCCTTAGCCATAAAGCAAGCCTTCAATCACAACTCAAGGATGGAAATGGACTCTTAGGTAAAAATAAGCATCATCAAGACATTGATAAGAGTCTACAAAAGCCATCCCGGACTCTATGGGAGGCAGTGAATTTATAGGGTAAATAATTTAGTTTTGGTTTTACCAATCTAGGACTTAAATCCACATATGAGGGAAGATAATCTCTAGGGATAAGAGATAATACCTCTAGGATAATATTTTTATATCTCGATCAATAGTAAATGGTTAAAACCACCTTAGAAGCTTCTCGAAAGAGAAGTTTCATAACTATTTTTTATTTTTCCTAAAATTCCAGAACCATTGAATCTGCATCAAAGGAAACGTGTGTTAGCCATTTTAGGTTCCCAGTTATGAAACATGCAACCATTGAAGGTGGCATATAAGACAGAGTGCGATGGGCCCAAAAATGATATTTTAAGATGATAAACCCATAATTCTTGGAATTTTTAGAGAAGTAAAGCTTAAGGCTTTTCAAAGGGATAATTACAAGGTGTCAAGGATTTTGGTTGATCTAGTTCCCAAACCATTTGAGTGAATGCAACAAAAAGAAATATAGTACCTTTTATTAGCATCCCATCCCAAATCCAAAAATGGCCCTACTTCTCCCCTTGTGACTAGGGTCTCTCTTCCCTGTATCCAAGGAATCATAAATCATATTTCAAAAAAATAAGCAAAAGAAAAATTATAAAACTCTATTTCATCCCCTACCCTTAAAAAATTGTTCAAATGTGTTAAAGACAAATTAGATCTTATGCTCAACCCATGTTGGAAGAATAGTGTGTTATTGATGTCAAAGGATGAATTGATAAAGATAATAATTCCATAGACTTAAAGATCACATTAATTCCTTTCTAATGAGCTATAACATGCCTCATAAATCCTCTCCAATAAGGAGAAATAATTTTTTTAAGTAGATAAACTAATTTTTGATCACCTCTTTGAGTTAGCCTACCTTGAGATCAAGTCGACCCTCCTAGAGACAGGTCAGTTCATTAAGGGCTCGAATGGTGTAAATACACAACATGTCTCCTCCATTTTATCATCCAAATCAACCAAGGAAGAGAATAATAAGAAGCTCAGATTCGAGGTAGAGAGATAAGGTTCATATATCATGAACCAAGAAGAAAATTAAGGAAAATTGGTTGAGCAGGTTTTGAAGCTAACTCTTGATAGATAACAGTTTAATTTTTGTTACATTTAGTGGAGAATAATTTGGATTTGTAGACCTATTACCTGCCTACAATTCGGCCTGTGGAAGAGAAATAAATTTGGCCTACTCTCTACAATTTAGCCTGTGGTAGCATAGACCTAGGCATTGAGGTAAGATAGACCCCAACCGTGAAGTAGGGAAGACCTCAGCCTATGATTTTCGGCCCTTGAAATTTTACATAACCTTTCTCAGACTCGGCAATGTGACGTATATAATTTTTGGGTAGAATTTTGGAGGTGTTTTCAAGCCTCTTGAAGAAAAACTAGGACAAGACTTTGATGTAACTTTATAGAGGATTTTGAAGGCTTTTTGGAGTAGCTCTTCAAACCTTCTTTGAGGTAGAATTTGAACCAATCCTTGAATCATTTCATGAGGTGTTTGAAGTATAATTTAAGCATATTTCAAGATCAGCACTTGAAGCCATGTTTTAGCAGACTTTTTAGTAGCCTTGTTGACTCTCTGTCAAAGTAGCCTTTGGAAGCCTTTGTTGAAGAAGCCATTGGAAGTATATTTTGAAGAAACCATTAGAAGCCTTGTTGAACTAGACTTGAATCATTCTTGGAGCGGGGTTGAAAAAAAGTTGTAGTCCTGTTTCAAAGTGTATTTGTAGTTAATTTTTGGAGACATCTTGCAAAATTTTATTTTTGAAGTCTATTGGGAAAGTTTGGAGCCTAGGAGGATTAAAGTCCTCTTTTTTATCAAGTTGGTGCTTGGATTTGTTGAAGGTTGGAGCCTTGAAGAAGTTGAAAAAAAAAATTTACACGTTTAAGCCTTGAAGAAGTTGAAAAAAAAAATTTACACGTTTAAGCCTTGAAGAAGTTGAAAAAAAAAAATCATACGCGTTGGAGCCTAATTTTTTGTGAAAGAGGATTGGATTCCTCACTATTTTTGCCAATAATTTTTTTTTCGTATTCTAATTCTTGTGTTCCTGGTTTAAATTGTCATAAAATTTTAACCAAAAAAATATAATAATTGAAATAAATATGTAGTCACTCCCCTCTCAGTATTTCTAACAAATGGTTTTAGAGCCAGCTTCTTCAATATCAGCCTAATAACTGGAAAAAGGATTTTTGAATCACAATGCCCTGTAAAGATGCTAAGGTCCCCTAATTTGATGGAACAAATTTTACCTTCTGCAAGGTCATAATGGAGTACTACTTAATGTCTTTTGGAGTCGAAGTTTAGCAATTTGTCACAAATGGATACACAATCCCATCTCCTCTTCTAACAAAACTGAGTGGAAAGAAATCATATGTGGAAAAAGAAAAGGCTTTCAATTCTATAACAAGTGGTTTTTCATATTTATAATTCACCAAAGTTATGGATATTAAAGTAGCCAAATACATGTCGGACAATATCATCCATATTCATGAAGGAGATGACAAGGTCCAAAAGGAAAAGCTTCAAACCTATATAAGGCAGTTTGAAAGTATCAATATGAAGGATGAAGAAGACATTGTTTCTTATTTTCTTCGAGCAGGTGAGGTAGTCAACTGTCTCAAATGCCTAGTTGAATATGTCAAAGAAAAGATGATTGTCGAAAATGTCTTGAGATCTCTTCCAGATTTTTTTGATGCCAAGGTTTCCATAGAAGAACTAAAAGATTTGGGCTCACTATCAATGGATGAACTTTGTGGAATTATCACCGCATACAATATAAGGTTAGGAAATTCAAATCATAAGGAAGTTGCATTCAAGGAATCCAAGACATCAAAAAGGGAAAGAATTGTGATTGCGGAAACATATATTTTGGTATTGAAATAGCTCAATTTGTCAAGAAGTTGAAGAAATGATCCAAACTCAAAGGTAATTTACCTCTCATTTTCTTTAGATGTGGTAAAATAGGACATTATGCAACAAAGTGCCCCTTTAAAGATAACAATGATGATTAATATGAACCTAAGAGAAGAACCTTCAAGGGAAAAGGCTCAAACAAAAAGAATTTCTTCTCCAAACAACACAATGAAAACTTTGATGAAGAAGAAGAATATGGTGGAAGAAATGAATTATTGTTCATGGCCTTCACAAATGATACAAATAGTCCAAAAGAAAGAATAAAATTCAGAAGAAGTAGAAGGAAATAGGGAGGAATTATTGATTAGAGCCTTATAATAAAATGAGAGACTTAGAAATAAGAATGAAAATTTATCTCAATAAATCAACTCTCTCAAAACCAAGAAGGAAGAACCTAAAAGAATAGAAGAATTATTGAGAAATAAGTTGAATTAAAAAGAAGAAATCTGTGAAAAATTGGAAGTGGAAGGTGTATCTTTAAAAGGAGAGTTGGACAAATCCAAAAATAATTTTAAGAGTTCCCATACCTCGGATGTCATTCTCAGCTCTCAAAGGCCACTACATGACAAATTAAACCTTGGATATACAAGTGAATATTCAAATTCAAAGGAAGAAACAAATGTTCATCATGAAGAAGATCCTGGAATTTATATCGATGCCCTTAAAGGATCTTATCATTGTGGCCTTGTAGGAAAAAAAGTTCATCTAAATAATTTCTCATCTAGGCAAGCTTACCCTAACATGTATCAAACTATTTTCCTTAGTCACTGTTTCTTTTGTAAATTTTTGGTCATCAAGAAAAACATTCCAAGGCTTATGGGGCTAATCATCAAAACAAGATTGTTGATC
This sequence comes from Pinus albicaulis, assembly GCA_034641835.2. Lineage (NCBI taxonomy): Eukaryota > Viridiplantae > Streptophyta > Pinopsida > Pinales > Pinaceae > Pinus > Pinus albicaulis. Next base: position 159,693,981 of record CM076581.1, read on the forward strand.
CAAAGAGGAAAGGCCAAATCAGAACTTATAACTCCTTTGCTCCTCTTTCAAAGTATATTCTATAATGTTACAAATGTAGTAATTCAGGCCATATATCACAAAAGAGAGAAAGTTTGGAGAAATAAAATTGGATAACTTACCTCTAAGAGTTCCAATATAGATTTGCGTGCACAAAAAAAGGAAAATAAATGATTTGTATGTAGTGGATATTCTAGTAACATGACAAGTGACCATAAAATTTTCATCTCAATAAGCAAAGAAAAGGATGGAAATATGACCTTTGGAGACAATGGATCTGCTAAAATTGTTGGTAAAGGCACAATGAATCTCATCAATGGCAAGGGAAAAGCACAAAATGCACTATATGTAGAAGGACTCAAGCATAATCTTGTAAGTTTCATCCAAATATGCGATCAAGGACATGAACTCATCTTCTATTCCAAGGATTGTGAGATTAGGAGATCTTGTTCAAAAAAAATAGTTGGAAAAAGAGTAATAACAACAGATAATGTATAAATTATCAGTGAAATTCAAAAGGAGAGATGTTACATGAGTCAAGCAAATAAAACTTGGTTGTAGCACAAGCATTTGGGACACCTAAGCTTTGATAACTTGGTGAAGATTAGCAAAACTAAAGCAATAAAAGATATCCCCATAATTTCAAAACCAACAAATGTTATTTGTGCACTATGTCAACATGGAAATCAAACCAAGATCATATTCAAATCGGAGGAATGTTCAACATCAAATCCCTAGAAATCATTCATGCATATATGTGTGGTCCAACCAGAATTCGAACTCTACAAGGGAAAAGGAACTTTGTTTTATTTATAGATGATTATATTAGAATGATGTGGATATTTTTCATAAGATATAACTCATAAGCACTATTTTTAAATCTTTTTAAGGGACAATTGAAAATGAAAGTCAATTGGAGATCAAATTATTAAGAAAATATAGAGGTGGGGAATTTACCTTAGGAGAATTGAATGAAATCTGTGAAAAATGTGGAAACAAAATGGAAATTTATGTTGCTACCACAACAAAATGGAGTAGTAGAAAGAAAAAATGGATTTGTACAAGAGGTTGCAAGAACAATGTTGTTGGAAGCTTATTTACAAGTGAAATTTTGGAAGGATGCGGTTGGGGAAGCAATCTATATCACAAATAGAGCTCAACTTCGGTAAATGGTGATAAAAATCCATATGAACTATAGAAAGAAAGGATTTCCTTTTTGAAACACTTCATAATATTTGGAAGCAAAAGCTTTATGAAGATTAATGATGATTCACTAGGAAAATTTGATTCACGTGTTGACGAAGGAATTTTCCTTGGATACTCATTAAGAAGCAAGGCTTACAAATACTAAAAAAATTGTTTGTAAACGATAGTTGAAAGCATTGATGTAAATATATATGAGGATATTCCAGAAAATTAAGTAGTTCAAACCAATGAAGAAGACCCTATCCTTGCAGATTCAGAGGAAGGTGTTGCAAAATAAGAGAATAAGCTGGAAAATCAAAATGAGAAACCATCTCAGACACCATCAAAGTTAAAGTTTGTAAAAAAAAAAATCATCCAAAAGACTAGATCATTGGATATGTGGATGGATAAATACAAACTTGAAGAAATATGACAAGGAAACCAAAAAGGAATGATATTGCCTTGTTATCTACAATGGAACCAGGGAATTTCACTCAAGCAAGTAAGGATCCTCACTAGATAAAATATATGGAAGAGATGAACCAAATTTGAAAAAACTAGAACATGGCAACTAGTACCTCGTCTAAAGGATAAGAATGTCAAAGGAACAAACTGGGTGTTTGAGAACAAAATGAATGAAGAAGGAAAAATCATCAAAAACAAAACAAGATTGGTGTGCAAGGGATATACTCAAATTGAAGGAATTGAATTTCAAGAAACCTTCACTCCATTTGCCAAACTAAAATCTATGATGATGTTTCTTGCATTTTCCTTTTCAAAAGGATTCAAAGTCTATCAAATCGATCTGAAGTCAACCTTTCTAAATGGAGATCTAAAAGAATAAGTATACATGGAACAACCAGAATGGTTTACTTGTTTGAAAATAAATACTTTGTATGCAAGTTAAAGAAGATTGTGCATGGATTAAAGAAATATCCAGGAGCATGGTATGCTAGACTTGATGACTATATTCAACAACAAGGATTCAAGAAGGAGTTGCAAAAGAAAACTTTTACATGAAGATGGAGAAAGAAAATCTATTAATCACGCTAGTATATGTTGATGATTTGATTTTTGGGAGCAACAATGATGAAATGAGTCACAAATTTTCCCAAGATATGTTAAAATAATTTGAAATTTCAATGATTGGAGAGCTATATTACTTTCTTGGCCTTTAAGTAACTCAAACCAAAGCAAGAATTTTCATATCACAAGAAAAATATCTCAGGGATATGCTTAAGCGATTTGGGATGGAAGAATGTGTTATTGTGAGCACACCTATGACTACAGGTTGCAAGTTAAGTAAGGATGATGAATCCCCTTTGGTGGATACAACTCTTTACAAATCAATTATCGAAGGTTTCTTATATCTGACAACTTCGCGACTAGACATCATGCAAGTAGTAGGCATGGTAGTAAGATTTCAATTAGCTCTAAAAGATTATCACATGCTAGCTGTAAAAAAAATACTCAGATACCTAAAAGGAACTCTTGTTTTTGGACTATGGTACCCTAAGAGCACAAATCTTACCATGACAGAATATATTGATGCAGATTGGGAAGGAAGCACCAATGATCGAAAGAGTACTAGTGGGAATGCATTCTTCTTATGATATTTTCATGTATCTTCGTTAAAAAACATCAATCAGTTGTATCTCTCTCGACAGCTAAAGCCAAGTACATAGCAGTAGAATATTGTTGTACACAAATCCTATGGATGAAGGAAGCCTTGAAGGATATCATTATAGAAAAATATCAGCCTACCAACGTCTACTATGATAATACCAATGTAATCAACCTCTCAAAGAATCCAGTCATTTATTAAAAAGCAAAACATATCCCAATGAAGTATCAGTTTCTCTAAGAACAATTTGCAGAGAAGAACATCAAAATGGAATATGTCAACACTAAAGAATATATTTCATACATCTTCACAAAACCCCTACCTCGAGTAACATTTGAATATATTCATCAAAATATGGGGGTCATCTCTCTTGCATCCCACTAGAGCATCCCTTTCTATTGATTTCAAATGGGGACAATATGACAAGAGGAGTAGTACGATGATAGGAAGAGTAGCACGATGACAGTGGGAGAAACACCATGATAGGGGGAGTAACATGATGACAGGGGGAGTATCATATGAGGAGATTGATTCCATAAACAACAAAGGGGGGGATCATTGGAAGAATAATGCTTTATTTGTGTCTAAGGATGACTTTATGAAGATAAGAATTCCATAGACTCAAAGAGCACATTAAGCCATTTTTAATGAGCTATATAATGCCTCCTCAATCCTCTACGATAAGGAAAAATGATTTTTTTAACTAAATAAACCAATTTTTGTTCCCCTCTTCAAGTCGGCCTACCTTGAGATCAAGTTGGCCCTCCTAGAGACATGATTATTCAATAAGGGCTCGGCCAGTATAAATACACAACATGTCTCCTCCATTTTCTCATCCAACTTGACCAAGGAAGAGAAGAATAAGAAGCTTAGATCTGAGGTAGAGACATAAGGTTCATATCTCATGAACCAAGAAGAAAATCAAGGAAAATTAATTGTGGTTGTATCTTTGTTTTTTGATAAATGTTTATTGGTGGGTTTCTTAGCAAGTTTTGAAGCTACCTCTTGTTGGATAACGTTCTTCTTTTTGTTGCATTTTGTGGAGAAGAATTCAGATTTTTAGACCTATTATTTGCCTACAATTTGGCCTATGGAAGAGGAAGAAATTTGGCCTACTCTCTACAATTCAACCTTTGGTAGGATAAACCTAGGCCCTAAGGTAGGACAGACCTCGGTTGTGAGGTAGGATAGACCTCAGCCTCTAATTTTTGGCCCCTGAAATTCAACATAACCTTTCTCAAACTCTGTGACTTAGAGAATTTTTGGGCAAAATTTTGGAGTTGTTTTCAATCCTCTTGAAGCATAACTAGGACTAGACTTTGAAGTGAATTTATAGCATATTTTGAATGCTTTTTCGAGCAACTCTTCAAAACTTTTTTGAGGCAAACTTTTAACCAATTATTGAAGAAGTACATGAGGTGTTTGAAGCATTATTTGAAGACCAACACTTGAAAACATGTTGTAGATGACTTCTTACTAGCCTTGTTGACACTTTGTTAAAGCAACCTTTGGAAGCCTTTGTTGAAGCAGCCATTGGAAGCCTTTGTTAAATCAGCCATTGGAAGCCTTGTTGAAGCAGACTTAAAGACTTGAAAAAAACTTCTAGTCCTTTTTTGAAGTGTATCTAGAACTGATTTTGGAGCCATCTTGTAGAAGTTGATTTTTGAAGTCTATTTGGAAAGGTTGGATCCTTGGAGGATTGGAGTCTTGTTGACCTGCCAACATATCCCCTACATTTTTTGTAAAAATGAAGAGGCCACTGCTTAAAATTTTGGAAAATTCCTCTCTTTTTTGGCACTTGGGCAGTTGATGATTCAAGATTTAATAATTACAATCATTGTTTTGATTGCTTGATTTTACTTTATTTTTTCATATTTATATTGGTTGCATGAAGCTTGGTTAGCTTTGAGAGGTATCATATTTGGTGGGTCTCTTTCCCACCAAGGAGTTGTCATAAGTGCTTAACGCTTTCAAGAGTGGTCATAGTAATGGTGTTTATAAACACCAATGGGATATTTGCTCATTACTTTAATATATAAAAAAATTCTACGGCCCGCCCATAGGTTTCTAGGTTTGTGAATACATGCAAACATCAAGGCCGAAGGCCCATACTCTCTGCTCTATGCGAGAGTATTCCTATGTCATCGTTCCATTATAACAATGCATGGAGTTTATATATGCCCATATACCACCTACGAGCGACCCTAGAATATATATTTCAAATCACAAGACCGCCGAAAAGGTCTTTCATCTCCAAATGATTTTGGATGACCTCCAAGATATATATGATAAAAAGGAACAATGGACCCAACATTATTATCTCTGGTTGAACTTTAATGGCGGAGGGTGTGGAAAAATTATTTCGCCAACCTGCCCATCATGTGATCAACAGTGGGGATTCATTGTGCCACCCCTCACCCCACATTCCAAAACCACGGGTAGAGAAAAGTGGTTTCTGGTTTTTTGAAACCACACGTGGTTTTGCCAACGTATGCATGACACAAACAGGGACCCACGTACAATTTTCAACTGCTAAAGAGGCCTACACGTATCCAGCTCACTTCCAATGTGACATCTGATGACAGCTCAGGGTCCACATTTAAATTTTGACCTTAAAACAACCTTATTATATATACACATGAGACAAGACACTATTTCGGGAGACATTTGGCCGATGTAATACATAGGGAGGCAGTGCTAAAGGAGTAGCTACAAGAGGAAAAAGCAGAGAATTCAAGATTAAATGGCCAATTGCAGCACAAGGACAAGCAGAAGGACAAGAATATTTCCACCATGGTAGACCTATGAATGGAGGAAATACAACACATGCATCCCTCCAACTCTTATGCCATCTACCTGAAGGAAAAGTGGCTGCAGTTTTAGATAAAAAAACTAGCCTCATTTGGTTAATTACCTTTCTATAATTACAAGAAATGTATTGATTTTTTCCATCCGTCCAACATAGAGGATAAGGCCAAATTGGCAGAATTTTATATGCATAATCTTGTCTTGACTGATAAAAACATTTGGGACCCTAACACTAGGTTGGGGGATATGAAACTGATGGCCCTAGCCTCTTGGATGACCAATTAAGAGGTCAGGGTAGAGGAGGTCAAAAAGGTGATGAGGAGGGAAGGAAAAGATCCTCTTCATATTAGGGTAGAGCTATTCAGCCCTAGAGGGGTCACAAAAAATCACCTAATGACAGCCAATGATGCCAAACTTGCAGATAAATACCTCAACACCCAAGAATAGGAAATTTCACACTATGATGACATTTCTAGACTGTTGGGAGAGGAATGTGTGATGGCATGTCAGAGAAGATGAAATGGCCTCCCACTTAGCCTAATAAACATGGAGTATTATGCTCCAGAAAGATTGAGAGCTGCCCTATAAATGTCACCTTTGTACAAGAGGGACATGCAAACAATGAATATTCAATGGCTTGGATTAAAGCTCAGTCCACCTTTGCTGCTGGGACTAGGGGAAGGAAAATATCAAGCTAAGGATAACAATGACTAGGAGGAAGAAGAAAATAATGCAAGATTCTAACCTCCTAAGGGAACTCCTTCCATGATTCCTTGGGATGTCAGAGAGGCCACAAGGGCACTAAAATAAATGAAGAAAGAGGAATAAGTTTCTCAGAGGATAAGTAACCATTTGGTAGGGGGGTGATGATGAGCACCATCATTAGGTACATTTTAAGGGGTTAATTGTCAACTTTATAGCCTAATTATTCTCTCTTTCTCACATTTAATTGCATTATTGTCCTGTGTTGCTTAGTGAAGACAGTGTATTAAGGGTTGTCATACTTCAAAGCCTAATGTGGTTTAAATGCAGGAAAATCAAGAGAATATGCCATTTTTAGGAATATTTCACAATTTGGGCTTGGAGTAGACAACAAGCAATGATTGCAATAGGGTTGACCACCTCATTAACTTCTAAAGGTAGCTAATATATCCTCGATATTCTCCTCCAACAACTCGAAATTAGAGACATCCAAGCAAGTGGAAGATCAAGGGAATCCAATCTCCACTTCTCTCGAGTCCCAAGGGGGCAAAAGCCTATGTTTTAGGGAGTTTTTGGTATATACCCTTGTTTCAGGAAATAACTCCCTAGAGGTTTGTTCTGTCAAAACCTCCATAGATCAGAGCATGATATTCAAGAAGGACTCACACAACCACACTTGTACGCTAAAAACTAGATGACATCGATAGTAGAACTCACCCGTAATCCTACGTTTGATGTAGATCCCGCGGGGTCCAAACCCCCAGCAACCCTTCTTCCTCTTCAACCTGGAAATCAAGAAAGAACATGCACAGAAATCTAGTTGTACAGCATATACTTCTCCTAAATGTCAGTGTAATCCATGTGAAACATCATATAAACAATAATAAATGCTTAAATAACGATCTTTTCACATATGCAAGCAGATATTAAAACGTGAATTCAGGAACAAGATGGTTCTTCTTCATTACGAATAGCATGTACAGCAATAAAAAGTGGAGAGATCACCTGAATCCTTCCACGATCTTCGAACAGACCGTCGTCCAGATCCGTCCTGCCCTTGCCTCGCTAGGATACTTTCAAGACTTGTGCACACGAGATGACATATAAACTGATGAACATCTCCAAGAAACAAGGGTTTCCTGTCAAAAATCTGGGAAAGTGCAGGAGGCACGGGAAATCAAACTTGAATTGGGGCTCCAACAGAGTATAATGTCTATAAATTTCTCTCTCCCTTAGGCCATGCATGTGAGGGGCTTTTATACTCCCTCAAAGTAGTTTCAATCTATTGGAAATAGTTGGCCACGTGCTGGGGTGGTTGAACTACTAGAGTAACCATCAACCCAGCCCGAAAATAGGGAATTTTATATATTTTTTAATGATTTTAATGGCATACGTGGAAAAGTGTGTATGGACTAGCGTATACACGCGGAAAAGTCTGGGCATACCCGCATATGGGAATTTTAACACTGTTTTTTATGAACTTTGTTCAAGTTTGTGGGAATGGGTGCCCAAGGCCAAAGAGACAATCATGAATCACATAAGGGTGAAAAATGATGCTATAACAAATGCCCCCTAATATATGAGGTCAGAAGGGGTACATGATGGCCGAAATGTATTATGCACATAGAAAGAACTTCGCAAGGACAAGAGAGGACTTCACCAGATTTCAGCCTGCCAAAAACCAATGAAAGAAAATAGAGAGTCAACTCATGCTGAGGCAGGCATACCCATGCTCAGTCAAAAATATATCATATAGAAAGTACATGATGAATCCAGAATGTATACAAGTATAGCTGAACTGAAAGTACATAATGAATCGTCTGAGCGGGGCCCGGAAGTACAAGTCGGAATCAATGTCCAAGTATCACATATAGAAAACTGATCAATGATGCTGAAACTAGATGTCTGATCACAAAAGTAACTGAATCTCCAAGTACCAAATCATAAGGGGAGGAACACATGGTACAATCACGCAACTTGGGAACCAACATATAGGATGCTGCTGTACTGACACTGCGACATATAAGGGTGGACGACATCACTGGCAGAAACTGAATGGACTGTCAAAAGTGAACCGAAAGATGCTGACACAACCCGAGGTCTTCACCGATCTCGATGGCACAATTCTACACAATGGGAATAAATGAGCTGAAGTCGACCATGTGAGAAATCGTTGGATTACCGGTCAATAATTTAAACCATTAACCAACACGAGACAACCCACCAATAATGAAAATGAGTGTCAAGGTGCCCCAGTACAATCTAACAAGTGCGAATGAATGATTTGAAGTCGAACACTTGGAAGAATCTACCAATCAGGAGGCAATGATGAATCCCCACTGTCGATAGCGAAGAGCCTGCCACTAATGACTGCAAACCCTAAGGTACTGACAAAAAGACTCTAGAACTTATTCCCAGAGCAATGAGTCGGAGTCGATGGGAAAAGAGCTGCTAGAAGGAAGGCATTAAGGCATCCCACATCAGTCCAGCGCGAGTGTAACCCGCAGGCTAGAATTTGGAAGGAATCAGACGAAGCAAAGTGACGGAACCAAAACCGAAGTACGTTTCCGACATGCATAAGATGAAGCTAGCGCACGGAAGAAACCCTCGGAACCAACCAATAATGAAAGCTGACACAGAGGCGAGATATCCACCGATAGGGTCAAATGGAAATCAAGGTACTGCACGAATTCCAAGTGTGATAATGTATGCTGATGTCGAACATAAGGAAAACCACTCAGTCAAAGACCCATAATGATGATCAAATGCTGAGCACAAGGACACCTATCAATGATGGAAATAGGGCCAGGGTGTGGCTCTAGGTTTTCTCTCAGAGCAATGTGTCGTAGTCGATAAGAGACAAACCCGCCAGCAATAAGTCAATGGAGACCTTCTCAAACCAGCACGAGCAGAAGACCAAAACATCTGATGTGATAGAACAAGATACTGAAAAAACCAGGAAGGTCGACTGAATAATGAGTCAAGAGACACCACAGAATGGCTGACTCTGGTTAGACTTCCCTTGAACAAAAGCACGACTCGTGATGACCATGGCAGTAAAAATTGACACTGTATAAGTCTGTTATGCAGGAGGCAAAACAAACTCTCCATATGATTGGAAGAGATAACCAACCGGGGGAGAACTAACCAGTGAAACAAGGCAAAAGGTGAACCTAGGTCAAAACTAAAACCATCCCAAATGAAGGAAATATATAAGTGTATGTGCTTTGTTCAAGGGTGACAAACTGACACTGTACTGCCATCAAAATATGAAGTAACATCCCGTTCCCACTCTTTTTGTTATATTTAATTTTTTTGTCTTTTTCATAAATAAGCCTGAAAAAGAATAAAAGAATTCTATGGTACAATGGATGGAACGAGTATCAAGAAACAGATGCACTAGTTCCTGGGATTGGAACGATCCTATGCTCAATGCAAGGTGGCGGAAACTGGTCAACGATACTCAAAGGAATGTTCCATCCATGGGTAAAAAGGGTGTCAAGTCGTGATAGCTAAGTGCATGCAATGGTTAACTTGTACAGATAGTCAAGGTCAAAAGATGGCTTAAACATCGAGTCCAAATGAAGCCGACTAAAGGCCGGGATAAACAAGTAGCCAATATGAAATGCAGTAATACAACTTAACAACACCAGGGAGCCTCTAGGGTAATGGCTAGAAAAATGATAGTGAAGAAGAAGAAGAATGAAGCTTCAAAACATAAGTCATGGCGGGACTAAAGAGGACTCCCAAGCCTATAGGAAACGCAACATGGGAAACAAGTGATAGCAAGGAACTAACTAGGAAGCCCATGTAAAGGAAGCCTCTACCACAAAGTCATGATTAAATAATCGGAGAGTGAAATGGGTGAAATACTCATGACCTGATGGGATCGACCCTATGGCAAGTGATCAGAATGGAGGCTAGTATGCAAAATGCAACGGAAAGTGGATTTACTAACCTATATGCCAGTGAAGATCATATACCTGACATGATGGGTCAGCAGTCATGGATCAAAAGCCAGAAAATATCTCGACTTCATCAAAATGTACCAGAAAATATACCAATCTGGGCACTTCCAAGCATTCGGATTATGTAGCTTAAGATAGATTGAAAAAATAAGCATAACGAATTTTTGCAAAAAATTTCAATTTTTGGGCATAAATGCACAAGTTACCTCACATTTGGTTCATTGCTACTTGTTGAATTGGAAAAAAGAGCTCTAGAGAAAAAGCATCTTTCGTCAAAACAGGAGCAATCGACCGTCAAACTTTGCCAAATTTGTTAGGTAAGCTCTTAATCCATCCTTGTTATCAAATTTTTCCGTTCATAAGTTTAAAATTTGGAAATTTCACCGTAGAATCATTTGTTTAAAATTACGGTTCTGCGCATACGCGGGTTTATATTGACCAAGCAGCGTATATACGCGATTGTGTACAGATAAAGTCGCGTATGCGCAACCCGAAACGAAAAAACGTGATTCTAATGGATAAATTATTGAATTTTTGCAGGATGACTATATCTTGGAGAGAACGTGAGCACAGCGCCATTGACAATGAAGTAATGCAGGATCAATTATCGCTCAATATTCTCTGAAATTGTGGATTTCTCAAATTTTTCAAAATGCCAAATATGAAGAGTAATGTCCGGTTGCTCGAAATGCTTGTGAATTATTGGGAACCGGAAGAAGATTGCTTCATAATAGATCAAATGCCCATATGTATCGAGGTGGAAGACATCTATTTTACTACTGGAATCTCCCGGAGGGGGGAGCCAGTAGATTTAGATGGCAAGCCTTTGGGAGGGCTCACAGTGGATGACTACGTCCACATCTACCGCGTAGAGTGTTCCAAGAAAGTTGGGACTCAAATTGCTATAAAATATTTAAGAGCCTTGCACATGAATATTCTCCTATTTATCATTGGTAGGGTAACAGGATCTGCTTCCTTACACCAGGCATCCAAGACTCAAATGAGTATAGCTGTGGAATGCTTAACTCATTTATATGATTGGTGCACAGCTCTACTAATGAACATGAAGCAACAATTGACTTCCATCCGAAAAAGAAAAACAAAACATTTCGGATATGGCACAATCTTGATGACATTCTTCTTTGAGAAGATTCCTGGGCTGAGACCCAAAGTGATCTCTTCTATCAGCAGCCCAAGAGACCCAAGAATTGCCCGATGGGCTGACTTGATGAAGAGACTGGGGGGAAGTGAAGTTCCCCGAACCACCTGGGATGACGAGTTCTTCCAATGGTGGGGAGAACAAATCATCGCTGTGGAGGACTATCCCTATGCCGGGATGGATTTCCGTGCCGATCCAGACCTCGTCCTTCCACCTAGCGCGCCATGGGGTACAGTCGGTAAGATTGCAATTTTTTAATTATATGATTTTTTTTTGGATTTTTTCAATATGTGTGAAAAAATGAAACATGTTTTTGATTGGATTCAAAGTGATTTAAAATATCGTAATGATCATGATACAGATATTGGACTAGTCCGTCCTGATGGCTACCCATGGCATAAGCACCGCAAAGGTGAGGCGGAGACAGTAGACTCAGACAGAACCCTCCATGCTGTACAAAAGCACTTGGAGGGTTCAACCCGCCAAGTGCATATGGATACAGTGGAAGATCTACCCGAGGCCATCCAGAGACGGGTAGTAGGAGTACCTCATGACTGGGTGCGGTTATTCTGCCGAGTCGTGACTGCGATCGTGTTCTATAGGAACACAACTTCTGGGTAGGGACCACAGGAGTAGATAGATATGATTTACTAGATGACTGTATATTTTTTGAGATTTGAACATGATCGGGCATAAGCCCTAATTTTGTACGACTTATGGATCCAAATTTTTGTATAATTTTTTGAACACTCTGATGAGATATATATATACAGCGATTTTTGATGTGATGTGACAAATGTATGATGTTTTTGATGATTAAATTTTAATGTATGGAATGATTAATATGCCAATCAATTGCTTGATTAGCTAATGAGTCTGCCATCTAACTGTCAGCTCGAGGAATATGAATGAAAGTTAAAAATTGAAATGATCTTTGTAACAAACTTACCCTCAAGAAAAACTGGAGTAAAAATGGATCTTGAACCCGATAAGTATTGTTCAATTGCGACACCACCAGCTGGGAGTCCAAGAAAACTATCAACGAATCAACACCCAAAGATATTGCCTCCGAGAGTAGATAAATAACTGCAATGTATTCTGCTATATTATTGGAAGCACGACCAATGTAGACTCCTCTTGATACTAACAGCTGACCAGATGGATGATAAAGGACCCAAGCCGCGGAAGCCAAGTTCCGGGTGTGTCTACTAGCACCATTGGAGAAACCAAAATGACACATGACATTCGACACAACCTGCCAAAGCAGGTCAAAAACATCACCATCCCATCAAAGATCGAAAAACCAGATATTACAAAGAAAAACTATTATATACAAAAGCAAAATTCCAGGCCGAAGCCTAGGCATAATACTTTTTCAAATAGAGCCCATTTCTAGGCTCCGGCAACTCATTCCCTTCAAAATCAACCAAGGTATATGCTCCTTTTTTAAGGAATTTTTTAACGATAAAGGGGCCATACCACATAGACTAAAACTTTCCTACCCCCAGGGCATCTTTTTCTTGGGCATAGACCAAAACAAGGTCACCTTCTGAAAAAACCCTAGGCTTGACCGCCTTATCGTACTGAACTTTAACTCAGTTTTTATGCACTTCATTCATCGTGGCGGCATCCCGACGCTGCTCATCGAGATGTTCCAGATGAAGGAGACATTATTCAAGACTAGAAGTGTCAGGAAGAAGTTAAAAAACTAACTTAAGAGAAGGAATCTCACATTCAATGGGAAATACAAATTCCAACCCGTAAACTAGTTGAAACGGAGTAAAGCCAGTTGCAGTTTTTACTGACGTCCTGTATGCCCAAAGTGCAGGATATAGCATGATATGCCAATTGGATCGAGCTTTATTAATCGTCCTTTGACGAATAGTCTTCAAGGATTTATTCACGGCTTCCACTTCCCCATTGGCCTGAGGATAATACGAAGATGAATGCTCCTGCCGGAAACCTAATTTTAGAGCCAACTCAGCCATCATGCTATTCTAAAAATGACTGCCAGGATCAATGAAAATATCTCTAGGAATACCAAAACGAGCAATAACCTAGTTGAAAAGAAAAAGAGTTGTTGTCTCACCATCATTCCCAAAAGTAGGCATAGCTTCGACCCACTTCGTAAAGTAGTCTACTGCTACAATAATGTACTTGTGACCTTTAGCCGAAGGTGGGTTACAAGTAGTATAATCAATACCCCACTTTGTAAAGGGACCGACAGTAATGACTGGAAAAAGCGGAGCTAGATGAGCACACATTTTTCAAGTACAGACTTGACACAGATGACACTTTTTAACCGACTCCACACAATCTTTGAAAATCGAAGGCCAAAAGTACCCAACAAGAAATATTTTTTGGGCTATAGCAAGCCCATATAAATGACCACCACAAGCTCCACTGTGGCAATCATTCAGCACAGCCTCAGCTTCTTTGAGAGTTAAGCAACGTCTCAAGATTGAATCAACCCCTCGAAGGTATAAAGCATCACCAATAATCAAGTAATTTTTAGCCAAGTGACGCAACTTACGGCGCTCATATTTCAAAAAAGTATAGGGAAACTTCGCAGTCTGAAGATACACAATGATATCCCCATACCAAGGATCCTGTGGAGAAATGAGAAACAAATGTTCATCCGGGAAGGATTCATCATAGACTATCTCTTCTCCACAGGGAAACTCGGAGATTAATTCCGCGAAATCTAATCATTTCTTGGACTTGGCAGACATAAACTCAAGGTCAAATTCCTGCAAAATCACAATCCATCTATTGTATTTGCCCCCAATCACTCGCATACTGAGAACAAATTGAAATGGATTGGCTGCTGCCAAAACATAAGTTTTTCGTAGAAGAATGTAATGTCTGAGTCACTGCACAACATGAACAGTTGCTAAAGCCATTTTTTCTATCGAAGTATACTGGAGTTCAAGTCCTACCAAGCCTCGGCTAAGATAGTATATAACATTCTCTGTGAGAGCATCGTCCTCCTGAACCAGAACCATACCAATGGTAGATTCTGCTGCTGCAAGACATAAAAGGAAATCCTTGCTATAATCAAGTGGACTCAATAAAGGAGCAGAGGTCAATGATTTTTTCAAAGCATCGAATGAGCGATGATTGAAGTCATCCCAAAAAAATGGAACTCCCTTCTTCAACAATATCATAAATCCCTTGGTAACTTCAGCATAATTTACGATAAATCTCCGAAAAAAATTAGCCTTTCCTTGTAGACTTTGAAGTTGACGAATAGAAGACGGGGGAGGCAACCGAAGTATTTCCTCAACCTTGAAGGGATCTACACTAATCCCTTCCCTAGACACTATAAATCCTAATAACCGACCGTATGTGACCGCGAAAACACACTTGTTCGGATTCAACCTAATCTTGTAGAAACGACATCGTTCAAATACTTGACAGAGGTGAGCTGGATGATCAATTCTCTTTCGAGAATGAGCAGCTAAATCATCCAAGTATGCCTCGATGATATGTTTGATGTCATGGAAGGCATATGACATGGCCCGCTGAAACATAGCTCCAGCATTTTTAAGACCAAAAGGCATCTTCTTATAAGCAAAAGTACACAGGGGACAAATAAAGGCAGTCTTATGCTGATCTTCAGGACGGATAGTAATCTGATTATATCTGGAGAAACCGTCCATGAAGGAAAAAATCTCATTACCGGCACACTCATCAATAATCTGATCTATAAATGGTGTGGGGTAATTATCTTTAGGACATGCTTTATTAAGTTCTCTGAAATCAATGCAAACTCGAATTGTTCCTTGTTTTTTATCTACGGGAACAGGGTTCGAAACCCACTCTGTCAAAGGAACAGGGAAAATAAATCCCACCTTAAGCAGCTTCTCCACCTCGGCTTTGATAGCTGCAACCTTCCTAGGATTGACCGAACTGTATTATTTTGTATTCTTGATCATATTGACATTAGATGGATTCATACTGCATTTCATAAGACTAAGCCACATCCCCAAAATCTTAGTAGATCATGCAATTTCTGAATCTCTTCAGAACACTCACTAATGAAGACATTCTTATAACACTGATTCCTGAATGTTCATCGATAGTTGAGAATCATACATTTGTTCCTTTAGAATATACCTTTGTTGGTGCTAAAGGGTTCAGGACTGGGTGAACAGGACCATGAGACAAAGAACTTGGAAAACTTGATTCAACTATTCAAATTAGTAAAAGTGTTAAAAAGACCGATGATGTGTTATCATCCACGGCTCACTAGTGAGTACCTACCACATTAGGATGGCCTCTTCGTATGGAAGAGTATCAAGGTGAACCTCAAGGAAGAAGAACTATGTCTGGCTGGGATACATCTCCATCCAACTCTTCCCATGAAAGAGGAGCTGAATGGACTCTGCAGTTGTCAACAATAGATTGATAATTAATTCCATTAGCAGATACACATTAGAAATGCTATTCCACCTGATTTACCTTCTACAATGTGGGAGGTAGAGGAAGGTAAGGTCCATGTTCGAAAAATAATGTGAGTTCTCCAAGAACTCAATCGAAGAGAGCCCTGAGACACTAAAATAATTATGAATAGGAGGTGGAATATCAAAAGTACCCATCAAAGAAGAATACATTCCAACCCATCAATTCTCAACAAGCGGCTTGGCATTATCCAATTTTTGAATAGTTGAGTCAGTAGATGCATTCGGGTCTACCCGAGAATAGTCTAGTTGATCCACTGTAACAATCCTCCCTTCGTGAGGGAAACAAATAACCCAAAATAATGAGGATGCAATGGCATCCATCTCATAAATCCAGTTTCGCCCCAACAAAAGGTTGTAGTCCAAGCTTGCATCAACTATCTCAACCTCTATATTTACAGTTTTTCCCCCAACACAGATGGGAAAAGCTGGGATAATACCATGAGGTCTGTGAGAATGACCATCAAACGCAGTCAGAAGAGTAGTAGATGGAATAGCTGCGGGAGATCCAATTCCCTTCCAACATGTGAGAGACATCACACATGTGGAAGCACCCTCATCAATGATCGTCCGAAAGATATTGAATTTCCGGTACGATGATTTAATATGAAAAGCCATATGATGGGGGAGTCTCTTTTTAAAATTCGACATATCGAATGTTATCATAAGAGATTTCTTTGGATTGACAGCCCCAATAGCCGTGAGCAGAGCACTGTGCTGAGTCGGACAAGGCTAGAGCACCTCAAGAGCCGACATGGCACAAGGACTTTGCGCCAGATCTTCCACAATAGAGTAGTTCTCGGCAGCCCTAGAATTTGGATTAATCGTCATACGCTTAGTAGATGCTTTGGGAATCTGAGGTATAGGCTCAACAATAGGCTTCGCGATGTGAAGCAGCTCAGTAGCATCGGGAGCATCCTTGGCTTTCGAAGACTCATCTTCGCCATAATCACGGGATCTCGTGGCAATATCCGCGTGAGCACTCATCATGTATATGTTTGACGGAGTTTCCCCTTCCTGGGTGTCTCCGGAGGAAGCCCCAGTATTTTGATTCGCGCCAACAACTAACTGTTTCCCTTGGGGAAAAGGGTTTGTCAACACAGCCTGGGAACTAGAAGAACCCTGCTGAGCTAACAAGCGCTGCGCATCCTGAATTTTAGGGAAAAGGTGAGTAAGATGGTCTCCAGCACATAACTTGCATGGAAACTTCACTTTCTTTTTATCCTTTGGACCCTCACCAACATGCTCGTTGGATTTATTTGCATTACCCTTCCCATTCTTGCCCTTTTTCTTATTAAGTGCCTTCTTCTTCCCTTCAGATTGTTGATTTTATTTAGGGTTAGAAGTCTTAACAGCATTTACCGACAAAGATTGAGAAGGCGATGACTCAGCAGGCACAGCCTAACCAGAAGAAACAGATTGTATAGACAACTGCTGCAATTGACTAAGCAGGTTAGCTGCACCACTATTGATCGACCCAATAAGTCCATCACCATGAGGATCGAGTTTAGTCTTGGAGAAATCTAATTTGGAGCGAGGAGAATTAGGCAAATATTTATAAAGGACTCCAGACTGAGAATATATCAATTCAAGCTACTGGGCCCTGAAAATAGCCTGCTCCTCAGAAAATACCCCTGAGAGGGATACATCCTTAGAAATATCTGACTGCAAAGATTTCAGAAACCATTCCAAAAGAAATTCTCCTGGAATATGAGCTTTAATAAGCCTCTTCCTTCTCCACCATTCCTGAATATGATCAGAAATGTGGGTTGCATTGTCCTACTTAAAATTAGCTAGGAGTTCAGTCCCGGCATCATAACGGACATGCAACTGGAAATGATTTAGAAATGTCATAGCCATATCTCCAAATGTAGAAAAATTGCCCCCAGTTAACTCAATATACCACTTGGCAGCGTTTCTAGTTAAGGTGCATTGAAACAATCTCAACCTAATCGAATCGCCGGTCAGGGAGTTAGAAGAACACCATAAATGGAAGGTGGTGATATGGTCAGTCGGGTCCTCTCCATTCTTGCCTTCAAACTTTGGAATGTCTGAAGGCAGTTTGGTGGGAACCGGAGGCCACCCTGGACTATATCGGATCAGATCATTCGTCAATTTCGACAAATCTGGCAAGTTCAACGTTGCTATAAAAGGTAAACAAGGCGGAGCCTGAGGATTCCATCCTTGATGGGATGAATTCCCATCATTCTGAAAAGAGTACCCTGGATTTGATGAGGCACCAGGTTTCCAAAAAGAACTCGTAGAAAATGTTGGGCCAAAGGACCCAACATTTGGAGAAGGACCCCCTCCCAACGTAGAGTTACCAAAGACCGGACCAGTTCCCCCCCCCCCCGCGGCGAAGTAATGAATGAAGAGGAAAGCCCCTAATAGGGGTTCCAAGTGTTAGAAAGAGGGGGAAAATTCTGATAAACACTCGACGAAGGGAAAGAAACATTCCCTTATTGACCAGCGTAAAACTGATTCCCTGCCCCCACTGATGTAAATACATGGTTCCAACCTGTAAAGGTAGTCGAATTCTGACCTCCAGACCAAGGGTTAAAACTCTGAGTCTGAGAAGTAAAAGGAAAAGACCCTAAACAAGGATTTGAACTAGGAATATGCCCAGTTCCGAAGGGGAACCCTTGAAAAGAAGCTGACCCACTAGCCATGGAAGACATGGGTGTAGACGCGGTTGCAGCAACGGAAAAAGAAAATGAAGGAATCCCACTGGTGGGCATTCCAAAACAAAAAGGACCAGATTGAGAAGCATGTGCTTGGGTGAAACTAGATCCAAACACAGCAGTACTAGAGGCAATCGAAGATATAGCAATAGTGCCTCCTCCTTCAACAGAAGCAGGAGTCTGAATGCCTGCAGCACTCACAGCAGAAGCCGCATTCCCAGTCGTGGCCATCGAAAGGTATGAATAAAAAGGAGGAATTTCTGGTCTCTCTGACTCATGTCCGATGTACTCAACAACAAATGGATAATCATGAGGAAGAGGAGATGGAAGTGACTAAGGAGACTCAGGTACTTCCTCTACTTCTATTCCTAACTCTCTCGAAAATAAGACTCTCGAGGTGAGCGGAATGCTCCTCTCGGAACCAACACCAGAACCAACTACGAAACCTTCAAGCCCTTGTGGAGGATCTCTCTCCACTGCGTCAGACGGCACAGGGTGATATTCACCTGCTACGTTACTCCTACACCTTCTTTAAGAAGGCTCTGCACTCTCGGGAGATAACCCCCGGATTCTCCTCGATCGACGAGGCGCTTGATCAGCCACTTTAACAAATTTTAATTAGACTAAAAAAAGTATAAAGCTAAGCAAGCTAGGAGCAAAGAGCAGTCACTACAAAAAATCCCTAAGATACAACCCAAACAAGCAGCCTTCAGGTATTTCTGCTCCAGGTGATTAGGACCGAACACCAAAATACAAGAAAGAGAAAAATAGGACCTCTCGAAAGTAGTCTGGGATAATTACGGCCTAGGCCTACTAGCGAAGGTAACAGAAACAGTTACGCTGACCTCCTATCAACAGCCTTTGCCGGCACAAGTACCCAAGCTTCACAAGGGCATCCCCCAGAAGTACTGCTAGAAGTGATACGACGTCTGCCTCAGGTACCACGGGTATTCCCCCCCCGCAGTCACCTATGTGGAACCTAGGAATGGCAACTATGGGCACCAATCCGTGTCAGAAGCTGGGCAGAACAGTCTTGAGGCAAGATCCAGCAAATCAGAGAGGGGGTATCTCTCTTCTCGGCCTTCACTTCCTCTCGCGCTTGACTCTCTGGAGGAGAGCTTTCCCAATCCACCTAACAGATTTGGATTTCGCTCAATTAATAAACTTCTATGTTTTAGTTTGAGCGGCCTTGGAGAGTTAACTCTCCACTCACCTAATCCAAGGCCCTACAACCTAGCTAGTTGGTGTATGACACTCAATAAAAAACTTGCTAGTTGTTTTTAAATTAATGCGCTTATTTTATTTGGCTTTTATATTAAGTCAAGGGGATATGGAAATGAAACTCGTGGTGTTTTATGACGCAGAAAAGAAATTAATGAAAACCAAACTACATGCAAATGCAGTAATTTCCTTTCAATGAAAAGAAATTTCTACACAGGTTCTACGAGACTAAATTTTTTCTTTTTTTTTTCTTTTCAGATAACAAACTTCACACTCGCAAAAATTATGAAAAATACTAAATGCTTAAGTGCATCTAATGCAAATTACTAAGAGCATGTCAATTCTAAGATGCAAAATCTAACCAAGCAAAGAGAAATTTCCACAAATCCTTCAGTTTTATCAATTTTCGGCTGTCCACAAAGCTAGCTCCCAAATCAGAAACTCTCAGTATAAAGACACCAAAATATGCTTGAAATCAGATAAAGAAACCAATGAAAATTCCCTTCCCAAATCAAGTCAGAAACCGAAGGCAAGAAATCTCAACAAAGCTTCAAAAGATAGAAAGAAACCAAAAATGCAAAACAAAAGCAATGGCAAAACAAAAATGTTTTTAAGCTTTTTGAATTTTATAAAAGAAGACTTCAAAGGGACCAAGAAGAACTATCCAATTCTCAAGCCAAACAATCTTTGAATTTAAAACAAAGCTTCAACAAAAATTCTCTAAATCTTATAGTGCCCCCTAGTGGCAAGATTTATACGAGCAAAAGGAAGACAAGAAACTCAGGAACTCAGCCCAAAACAATAGCACAATCTCACAGCGAACAAAACTTCAAAGAACCAAGAATGACTCTTCAAAAAATTGCAACAAGACCTACTCACATGAAATCAAGAAAACCAACCAAAAGCAGGCAAAAATCCAAGTGCAAAGCAAAACATAAAGTGAGGAAATGTTAAACACCATGTTAAAGCACACACATGGTGTATGAGGAAGATGAACACACACACAAGAGACTCAACACACAATGAAGGATAAGCGTGAGGCTTTCTTATTTTTCCATTATACAAAGATGTACATTTATAGTACAATGGTGTGACTCTTGGTTTCATATTCCAAGGTCACTTGGACTCCATTGTGACTTTTCGCATTCCACACCTACCCATGTAGGATTAGGTGTTCCAACATCCCCCCTTAATCCGAAGGGGTATGTGTGAGTCCAAGAAAAGAGTTGTAATACAACTCTGCAAAGTATACATGGCAGCATTTGGGCTTCGAATCAGGTCTCTCGAAATGTTGGAAAAAAAAGATATGGCTTGCTGATGACCACCAACACTCGGACACTAACAGCCACAGTGCAGCCTCCGGAACTCTTCCAAACCCGGCAAGAAGCCGAAGGCTTCGGCTAGAGGAATTGTCCCTCATAAAAAGGGAGACCTTCAACCTAAAATAAGGGAGGAATTCACTACCCGTGATGGTTTTAGGATTACCAAAAAACACTGGAAAGCTTCAAGCATTTCCCGGAACTCAACCAAAGCTGGCAAGAAGTTGAAGGCTTCTGCTAGAGGAAGTGTTCCTCATATATGAAAGAGAGACCTTCGACCTGAAAGAAGGGAGGTCTACTACCTGTGATGGTTTTAGGTTATCCACCAACCAAAGATGATGGTTTACGGTTGTCCACCAATCGAAGGCATGCTCATGAGCATCCGTGTCTCTGGCTACATCTTTGAATCTGGAATGATGAATTGTGGCTCAAGCTCGCTTGAACTACTGTGTCTCTGGCTACAACTCTGAGCATGGAATGAGAGATTGTGGCTCAGGCTCACTTGATCTGTCGTCAAAGCTTGTACATGACTACCATTTTCCCCCCTGTCAGGGACAAGGTGAGATGATGGCGAAAACTCAACTGCAAGTTTGCTCAATATCTGAGAACAAGTTCTGACATGTGTCTTAAACATCTTCTTGGCTGCTAATGCCCATTGCCAAGAAGCAATCCATCCAAGATAAATCTTGGTTCTTGCAGGAGGCTGGGGCTTGTTTCTGAAGCATCTGTGCGAAGAATGAGTGTGCCGAGCACAGTGCTTCCATGGATGAAGATCAAAACAGTGATATTTCATATGACCAACTGGATCACAGTGTTGGCATTTTACAATCTGTTGTGGAAGCGGAATAGGATCTGGAACAGCTGCAGGTGAACTGTCATACAAGAATCCGACACTCTGGAATATGATTGGCTTGGTGTAGTCTGGAATATGAAAGGATACATCCTTGTCATATCCAAGACCATTTCGGTGCTTGTTGTGGACAAGCTCTTCCCAAGGTCTAATGATGGGCTTGAGAAGTGCAGGTTGAGCTACTACATCTCCATGTACATCTGCTCTAGTGCAATGAACTGAATGTGGATCAACTGCAACTTTATCTTCTTTCTTCTGATGAGAGTCCTTCTCAATCTTCTGAACAGAAACAGGTTCAGAATGGTGACTCTTTTGCTGAAGTTCATCTTGTTGGAGCTGAGATTCCAACTGCAAAAACTCAATCTTTTCTTGTGCATCTTGTAAACAACTTTAAATGTTACAAAGAGCATCCTTGCTCATTTTTATCACATCATCAACATTTGAATGAATGAGGTTATTCAACAACTCTAATGCCTCATTGATTTTAGCCATTTTGACAACTTAGGCTCAAAAAACAAATGAAAGGGTGTCGACTTCAATCGAAAATGCACCCGTTTACAATGTGATTCAACAACAAATACAAATGACTCCAAAGAATTCTCAAAGCACAAAAACTGCTCCTCAAATGATGGAGGGCAATCAACAATCCAACAACTCAAATACTGATTCCAACTATGAATGAAGAGGAAAATTCCACTCAAAATACAATGTTAGTTCAATACATATCTCTACAAAATATTTTGTAGATGTGCAACTGAAAACACTATGCAAGAGGTCTTTAAGGCAGCGGATTTTTCCTTCAAAGAGTTGTTTTCAATGATGGCAAACTTGTCTTCAAATGTCAATTCTTCAAAAAATCACCTTTATATTAATGCCACAAATCATATAATGTAATCTGCACTTTTGTTTAGGTATTCAATCCATCTGCTTCATATGTCAATTCCTTCATTTCTGTTGTTCATATTTTCTCTTTGTTCTTCCTCTCTTCCTCTCTCTCTCTGCTGTTTTTTTTTTTAATTAATTAAAAATTAATTAAAAAATGGGAATAATTAAAAATGGGGGGAATTAAAAGGGAAGGGAAATTTTAATGGGGGAGGAGGGGATATTAAAATGGGAAGGGGATTGATTAAAAATGGGGGGAATTTAAAAAATGGAAAAGAAAGATTAATTAAAAGGGAGGGGACGGGGGGTTTTAATTTAAAAGGAAGGGGAAGGTTTTAATAAAAGGTCGAATTTAAAAGTAGTGGAGAG
Organism: Pinus albicaulis; assembly: GCA_034641835.2. NCBI lineage: Eukaryota > Viridiplantae > Streptophyta > Pinopsida > Pinales > Pinaceae > Pinus > Pinus albicaulis. Next base: position 159,717,230 of record CM076581.1, read on the forward strand.
AAATGCATTGAGAAGGGAGGGGGGTTATTATAAATGTGGGAGGGGAAAAACTAAAAGAAATGTTAATAAAAAAGTTATTAAAAAAGGAAGAAGATTTATATAAGTCGAATTTGGAATTAGTTGTGAGATGGTGCGTAAGGTAAGAGAGGGATGGAGTGAAGTGGGTAGGTGCAGAGCCGAATGGGGAGCATCTGGAGCAGCAGGCCGTGAGGGCCATGGGTGAGTGTTTATTAATTAAAAAGTTGTTGTGTGCAGAGTGTAGCACGAGGGGGAGAGCGAATAGGGCGAGGCGGAGTTGTAAAGCGGTTGGGGAGGCCGCGTTGGGAGCTCGTTTGCAAGGTGGATGGGTTTGATGCGTTGGGTGGAGGATGAGTGTTGTAATGCCGTGGGCAGGAAAGGGAGCGTAGCGTGAGAGATTTAGCATAGGGTGCAAGGTGTAGTTTAGAATTCGATTTTTTATTTTTAATGCAGAGAGGTAGGTGCTGTATGGAAAGAGCGATGGGAGTGTTTTGTGAGTGTGCAGAGGAGGCGAGGGGAGTGTGAGATGAAAAAAATTGCAAGTTGGGGAGGTCGAAAGGGCATGGGGTTTGTTCAGAATTTTATTTTTTTATTTTTTATTTTTTTAATATAACAACAGCAGAAAATGTACTTTCAGCAGCAGAGAATTGCGGAATTTTCACGAAATTTTCAGCAGAAAAATTAGAAATCTTTCAGTAGCCCAGCAACAGGAAAATGCAGAATTGCAGAAACTCAGAAATATTTTTAGGAAAAACCCAGAATTTTCTAGAAACTCATTTTAAACACTTTTCCAGCAGCTCCAAAATGGTGCAGAATTTAAAATGCAGAGATTGCAGAAAAAATGAGCAGTGAGAAAACCTTCAGATGCACAAAGCTACGTCTCCAAACCAATTTCTGAATGCTGGGATTTTAAATGCTGCTCCTCTTCAAAACACTTCTGAATGGCGAAAAAACACTGCTACAAAAACTCTGAGTGCTGCAAAAATGTCAAGAATTTTTGCAGATATGCACAGGCCGTAAACACAAATGGCTCACTCAAATTGGAGCAGGGCCAGCAATCGCCCGCTCTGATACCATGTTAAACACCATGTTAAAGCGCACACATGGTGTATGAGGAAGATGAACACACACACAATGAAGGATAAGCGTGAGGCTTTCTTATTTTTCCATTATACAAAGATGTACATTTATAGTACAATGGTGTGACTCTTGTATTCATATTCCAATGTCACTTAGACTCCATTGTGACTTTTCGCATTCCACACCTACCCATGTAGGATTAGGTGTTCCAACAGGAAAGAGTATCCGAGCAGAAGCTCTCTTTCCTGATAAAACAGAACAGCCAAGAATCTCCAGAAAGAGATCTTGGTACTCAAACCAGAAATGCAAGCACTAAAAAAACAAGATTTGCCTAATAAGCCAGTCTTCAACCAAACAAGAGACAAAAATACCAATGACCACTATCAACACAATCCAGAGACTATAAAGACACTGCAGGAATAGGTCTCCACAGGCAGACAAGACGAAAAAGTCAATAAATCATAAATTTCAAAATTTGCCTAGGCATACGCTACTTATCATCTTTTCAACAAGCATGCATCCGTGCCTGTGTCAAAGGAAACCCGCGTATACGTGACTTCTTTTAACAAAAACTGCGTGTATACGCGACTGAGAAAAAGTTAACTGGACTAGAAATAATGATTAAAACTGTTGGAAACCTTTAAAACAACTGAAACCACCCAACAGGGGAATCACAAGAATGCGATCCCCAGTGGAGTCGTCAGTTTTGTTTCGGGAAATAACTCCCTAGAGGTTTGTTGGGTCAAAACCTCCATAGATCAGAGCATCCTATTCAAGAAGGACTCACACAACCACACTTGTACGCTAAAAACTAGATGACATCGATAGTAGAACTCACCCGTAATCCTACGTTTGATGTAGATCCCACGGGGTCCAAACCCCCAACAACCCTTCTTCCTCTTCAACCTGGAAATCAAGAAAGAACATGCACGGAAATCTAGTTGTACAACATATACTTCTCCTAAATGTCAGTGTAATCCATGTGAAACATCATATAAACAATAATAAATGCTTAAATAACGATCTTTTCACATATGCAAGCACATATTAACACGTGAATTTAGGAACAAGATGGTTCTTCTTCATTACGAACAGCATGTACAGCAATAAAAAGTGGAGAGATCCCCTGAATCCTTCCACGATCTTCGAACAGACCGTCGTCTGGATCCGTCCCGCCCTTGCCTCGCTAGGATACTTTCAAGACTTGTGCACACGAGATGACATATAAAGTGATGAACATCTCCAGGAAACAAGGGTTTCCTGTAAAAAATCTGGGAAAGTGCAGGAGGCACGAGAAATCAGACTTGAATTGGGGCTCCAACAGAGTATAATGTCTATAAATTTCTCTCTCCCTTAGGCCATGCATGTGAGGGGCTTTTATACTCCCTCAAAGTAGTTTCAATCTGTTGGAAACAGTTGGCCACGTGCTGAGGTGGTTGAACTACTGGAGTAACCATCAACCCAGCCCGAAAATAGGGAGTTTTATATATTTTTTAATGATTTTAATGGCATACGCTGAAAAGTGTGTATGGACTAGTGTATACACGCGGAAAAGTCTGGGCATACCCGCGTATGGGAATTTTAACACTGTTTTTTATGAACTTTGTTCAAGTCTGCGGGAATGGGTGCCCAAGGCCAAAGAGACAATCATGAATCAAATAAGGGTGAAAAATGATGCTATAACAACCCTCTAGGATAAATAGGCCGGAGCAAGAGCTCACTAGGATTCGATTTTTGGATGTAACTAGAGCACTCTTAGCTCTTGTATTAGACATTTCTAACTTTCTCCTGCTATGTACAAGACTGGTTATGAAATACAATGAGCATTTAGTTTCTTCTCCACTGAGTTATTTTTAGGGAGCTGAGCTTGTGGTTTATGGCCTAATCCATTGGCCTCAATCTCTCTTATGTACTTGTGTGTTCTTTCATGTTGTAGTAGTAAATCTATTTTCATTTCATGTTCAGTAGTTCACCTCTTTTGTTGGGGCTTGAGGAGGGAAGACCTTCACCATAGACCAAAATTTCTTTTAGTTTATGATTTATTGGAAAATTTAGATAGGTTTCTTTGCTTATCATGGACATGTTGTAGATGTAGATGTAGATTTCTGTTTCAAGTGCATCGGTAGGGTTATTTAAATTGAGCTCATATTTTCCATCATTGTTATGATAGATTTGTCAATGATGAATGCATGAACATGTATTTTTCTTATAGGTTTGAATAAAGCGGTAGAGGAGGACTTCCCAGCACCATTAGCTTCAGTCTCCACCCTTAATCAACCAACTTCCATCCAAGTCACATTCAACACTATTTTTGGAAATATCCACCACAACTCCGAGAGCCACCTTGGAGGTGCAAGGCAGGATTTGTGAAGAGTTATGAGCTTGACCAAGGGGTTGGATACCCTTCATCTACATAGATCCACCTTCATTCCACCTATCTTAACCCTTTCCTCACCATTTCTGGCCTCAAACTACCCTCGGCATGTTTCCTGTAGCATTTCAAGAAATCTTGTAGCAGATCCTGTAGCAGTGCCAACCACTCATGTCTTCAGCCCAAAATCATTATTTCGTCTCATTTAGGCCTATCCTAGCCTCCACAGAGGCCCTATTATGTCACCTCAGCACCTCCTTTTGCTGCAAAATAGAGTCATTTAAAAGTGTGGTTAGCTCATTGATAGATGCATTATTAACGGCAATAGTTAAGCATAAGATAAATATAACTCAATTAGTCATTTGGTTCATCATGTGTGCCTAGATTAGTTTCCATTTCTTCAAGTACAATTCATCAATATAAGTTATGAATTCCACTTAGTTAAATTTACTTTCTTGCATTAGCTTAAGTGTGAATTTCTCTTTCTTACAGATAACTAGATGAATCATTATGATCTAGAGTAGTTTCTTTCCCTGTTGATAGAGTAATGATCATGATTTATTTCCAGTCTTAGATTTCATTCAAAAGTGTGAAAAAATTAATGTCGTAGAAGTAACCCTAGAAGTAACACCTCACTGTAGAACTGAGAAGAGGATGGCATGAGTAGAACTCATATGTTGTGCATATAACACTTTCACCTCGAAGTTTGTACAAACCTCAGGTTGATAAAGTAAAGTTGAGTGGCCTCTACGAGTTGCAGCACTCTTGGTGCAATACCAGGACTCACCACTTGGAAAGAGGTTTTTAAGAGGAAGTGGAATGGTGGTTATGCATATTTGGATTCTAGTCTGGAGAATTCATAATCATCGTAGTATTTCCATTATCTATTTTTAAAATGATAATATCAGGCTTATTATTTAGGCTATGGATGACATGAAATTATTCCTTTGAGAGTTTTGTCTTGGGTAGCTTGGACCCACAAAGAATCTGACGACCTCCTTGGAGGATTTCCTAGGCTTCATGTAGGGATAACTATTGAGTTATAGATTTGATGGAGAATAAATCGTCTTCAAATGATATGCATTGAGGAATAAGCAAAAAAAAAAAAACATTTTTCTAAGAGGCTCATGGACACGGGGTATATGTTAGAGGATCATAAGCTCACTATGATGGAACGAGAGGAGGATCTACTCCCCAAGGAGGTTTCATTAGTTTATTTAAGGTTCAAATATATGTCAAACTGGAAATGAAAGAGGTTCTATCTGGTGGAGTTAGATTAAAAATAATGTTAAACTTCAAGGGGGAAGACACCATAGAAATGGAAAACCTCACTAGGACAGGTGTGGACCGACAATGAAAACCATTATCATTATCATTAAATGGCTCTTTCTACTGTGGGAAGTAAGGGGGTATCGCGCAAAGGAAAATTAGTGGCCTTATCAAGACTAAGGTTATTGGTTGGAAGCAAGATAAATTACACCAATGTTATGGAAGAAGGAGAGCAAGAATTGTGCTGCCCAGACATGGTGCAAATAGGGATGAGTGTTTTTATTTTCTAGATATGAGTTATAATAGTATTGTGGAGGTGATGGAACACTTAGGGAGTCAAACGGAGGAGATGTAACACTTGAAAGAGTGAGACTAGTAGAACATTGAGGAGATGACTAGGTTGTAAAATGATATTTATAACCCAAGGTGGAAGGGTAGGTCTAGAGGTATTCAATAGGGGATGGAAAAGGTTGGTGAAGGCTTGAGTAAATACAAGGGATGGAATTACCATTTGTAGAATGAAGATATGAATTTAATTTATTAAATTTATTAATTTGTTTTGAACAAGTTGATTCAAATAAATTATCAACAGAAATAAGTGATTTATGTTCAAAAATTAACAAAATATCATATGTAATAAGAGATGATATTGTGTAGTTTAAAAATTGAATAGATAAAAGAGTTACACTTTGAATTGATAAAGTGAATCTCAGCTAGAATTATAGCATTTCTATTCTCTGTAAAATTTTATCAAATCAAATTTGCATCGGCAATGATAAAACCATGTAAACTATGAAAGGATGGATGAATCCCAACCCAATTTCAAAAATGTAAGTTTTGCAACTCCTCTTGAAATTTTAGCTGGAAGATTTTTGAAAGGCCTTATCTCCTTGAGACATTCCTCTCCACAAAGGTTTTCAATTTGAATGTGTAGGCTTTCACAGTAAGTAATCATGATGTTGTCGAAATTATTCTGAAAGCAAATTGTGTGGAGTTTTTAAAATGACTGATGTTTCAAGTGGTTATTCCACCAGTCATTAGGAACACATAAAGCCTATCATGAATGTGAATGAGCATGGAACCAAGAGTAATAGAATTAATATTGGAATCCATTGATAATGGTGAGGGGTTCAAGGTGAAATAGGTCTGTTATAAAAAATAATAATGGAAATTTATTTGGATCATTAAAATAGAAATAATTTACATAAAATAATAATAATGATGATACTAATTAATTAAGTTTATTTATAAAGTCAAAAAATTAAAAATATTAATAATAAAACCTAAGTATAAATTTATCTAAGATAATATTATATTGGATGTAAAATTATTTAAAGCCCTTGGATGCTCATAGTGAAACCAAATTTAGAGATTCCTTGGACCCTTGAATTCAAAAAAACTCACTCCTCATAACGCTCACACCCCAAGAATCTATGGGAAACCCAAGGTTCATAAAAAATACATCCCCTTAGACCCATTGATAGCACCATTGGTGCACCCACTCATTCCCTCTCGAGATTTCTCGCTCATAAGATTAGACCTTTTACCAACCAAACCTCCTCTTTTATTAAATATTATGCGTACTTCATCCAAAAATATAGGCATCTTCACCCTAATGAGAATGACATTATGGTTAGCTTTGAAATTATTTCCTTATTTACCAAAGTTCTTATTCCTGAATTTATCAAGTCTATATTTGTTTTAGTTGATTATGTAGCCCTTAACCTTCAAAGGACTTTGTTATCAACTAAATTAGGGTACACCTATGGAATCTATATTATCCCTTGTAATGACCAACTTTTTTATGGAAATTTTCAAATCAAGAGCTTTAAGTAGCTTCCATTTAAATCCCAAATGTTGGTTTCATTTTGTAGTTGACACATTTTTAATCTTGCACCATGTCATTCTAGCCTTTAACTCCTTTCTTGTCCACCTTAACAACATATCCCTCAAATTCAATTTACCATGGTAATTCAAAAGTCCAACTCTCTTCCTTTTCTTGATGTCCTCGTCTCGGACCAACCTCATGGTACCCTCACTCACCAAGTCTTTAGGAAAATGACTCATATAGATAGGTATCTCCATGAAATTCTCATAATCACCTAAACTAAAGATATATTTTTGTTAACACCTTCGCTGCTCATTCCTTTTAGAATTATGCTCCCTAATCACTTGAAAAAGAGAAAGTATGCCTAACTAATGCCCTCTTAGCTAATGGTTAATCCCTCCCCCAAATCAAAAAATCCCTTTTTTATATATGGAAAATTCTCTTCTGCTAAAAGAATCTCCCAGATCTAGTGATATGATCTAGAAAGAACATAAAAAAAACACTTGTGTTTTCCTTGGAGAAATTAGAAAATGAAGGATAAATCCTACCTAGAGTCCAACGTAGGTCCTCCTCTTCTCTTGGATTGTAAACTTTAGCTCCAGCTCCAATTACTATAAATGGGACTTGCAAAATAATTACAACGACTAAGAGAACTACAAAACATATATAGCATTGAATAATATCTCTCATTAATGAGTCGAAAGGGAATTGAAATACATAAGCATCAAATAGACACAAGTATAGGAAAACAAATCTTTTTGTATTAATGAAATGTAGGAGAAGATTACAACCCTTTTGCAGTTCTTGACAATTTAGATGTCTCCCACCAAAACTTGTCCTTCCTTAGCAACAAAGCAAGCCTTCAATCACAACTCAAGGATGCAAATGGATCCTTAGGTAAAAATAAGCAGCATCAAGGCATAACTAAGAGTCTCCAAAATCCCACCAAGATTCTATGGGAGGTAGTGAATTTATAAGGTAAATAGGTTAGTTGGGGTTTTAGCAATCTAGTACTTAGATCCACATATGAGGGAAGATAAGATATAGGGATAAGAGATAGACCTATAGGATAGGATTTTGAGATATTAATCAATATTAAATGGTTAAAACCACCGTATAAGCTTTTGGAAAGAGAAGTTTCATAATTATTTTATTTTCTTCCCAAAATTCCAGAACCATAGTACCTGCAGCAAAGGAAACTTGTGTTGGCAAGTGTAGGTGTCTAATTACGCAACATGCAACCTTTTCAAGTGGCATAGAAGACGAGGTGTGATGAGCCCAAAAATGAGTTATAAGCTAATAAACCCAGAATTCTTGGACTTTTTGGAGAAGTAATTCTTGAGGCTTTACAAATGGATAATGACAAGGTGTCGAGGATGTTGACTGGTCTAGTTTCTAGGCCATTTGGGTGAATGCAACAAAATGACCTATAACAAATTTCCCCCTAAAGTAAAAAGTCAGAAGCAGTGGCTAAGGAATGAAGTGTTTTACTTTGTGACAAGTCGATATCAAGAAAAGGTTGAGATCATCATCTGTTCCAATACGTAATCATCGTGATATCATCATTGAGGTAATATTATCCATACTCAGCCTATAAGTCAATATTACATGTAAAATTATCAAAAGTCTCGTACCACTGATAAGGAGTGGTGGACCCATGCTTGGAGGACCTTTGGAATGATCATAGCCATCGTACTTTTTGATCTGGTATGAATCCTGAAATCAAAACCTGAATGGATGAAACTAGATCTGGGGTCTTCTACCTCATTCACTCGATAGTACGATTCTAACCATGCGAATAAATGAGTTGGAGTCGAACATGGTAGACACCATTGGATTATCATCCAATGATGTAAGTCGTTAACATATGCAAGAGGAACCATTGATAATGATAATGGATCTCAAGGTACTAGAGTACAATCTATGTGGTGTGAATGAATGAGTTTAAGTTGACCACCGCACATAATATTTTTATTGAAGGCCAATGATGAGAACCTGTTTCCGAAAGTGAGGAAACTTTCCTTTTGAGGTATGAAAATTCTATGTAAATTAACAGAGTTTATAAGTAAATTTCCTGGATAATGTGATGATGTCGATATGAACTGACCCATCGCAGGAGGGCTTTGATGTATCCACCATCAATGACATGAAACGGACATCATAATTTGAGACATAATGTAGTGATTCAGAGTTGGTTTAGGAGAAACAGACATGAATTAAGGCCTAAGAGTATTGTAGAAGATATCAACTGAGGATGTACTTTATCTTGATATCGACAACATTGAATGGATTTTGCAACATTTACTCAAAGTCCCATGATGAAGGTGTGATCAATAGTGCGAAAATCGGATTCCCTAACCCAAAGCATTCACAGAAATGAATTGAAAGAGTGTCATATTCAAGAGTGACTAGTTGCCATTAATATGAAAAATTCCTTATTTTCCCAATTTCCCAACCATTTCTGGCCAATACCTATTTATTTTTGACAAGCTTGAGGATGATAACATATGCTTGATCTATAAGGTCATCCTTCGGATGAATCCTTTTGAGTATTTTTAACAAAAGCTGAGAATGAGTGGTTTGGTCTCTTCATGCTTTACGATTCCAACATTGTTTAATAGTTTTATAGTCCAGTGAAGGCGTAACTCAACTATTTTTTCATGTTTAGAGAGTTAGAAAAATAGGCGAAAAAAGAAAACTCCAAAGGTTCCTTTTTGTAAATTTGGTCTCTTGAGTCCAAAAAGGCATAAAACAATACTCAGGAGAACCTTTCATCCATGTTTGACTAAAGTACTCCTTTTTTTTAAATAGTCCATCCTAGTCCGGAAAAGAGTTAAATTTATACTAGGTAGATGTCTTTTCATTTAATTTAACGAGTTTGAAAATACAAGTGCTCGACAATATTTTCATGTTTTAGGGGTCTGAATAGAGCTTAAAGAGGACTCCTCCAGGAGGAACGAGTGGTATAAAGGGTAGCAACTTGTCTGATCATGATGGAACTTCTCATAATAGGCAAAGGTCAAGAGGTTGACTAATAATACCACTCATTGCAACGGTTCCTCGGGAAAAGGTAAAACAACCAAATGAAAGTGTATGACCGTCCAAGCAGATGGTGATAATGGAATGAGAAAACCAAGGCTCATCTGGTAGAATAGGTTGATAAAAATGGAAATCATGAGGGATAGTATGAGGATGGTTTCATTTTTACACAAGCCTCAAACATGGGAAACTATGCTTGAAATTGGTTTCGTTTTTACACAAGCTTGAATCAAAGGAAAAATATGTTTGAGATTGGTTTTCATGCCCCCAGCATAATAACGAAAATATACGTGCATTCCCCCCAAGCTTCATTTCATTCACCTAAGTAGAATACTGGTTACTAATAGGCAGATGGAATGAAAGTTCATTTATGATATCAGGTGAAAGAATCGACTTGAAATTTATGAGATCTAATAAAATACCCAAATTGGAAAGATATTTGTTTCATTTTTTAACGAGCTTGACACAAGAAATGGAACTTTCCTCCCGATTTGATATAAATATCGAGGGGCATGGTCTCCTCAATACATGCCAAATTATTTCGGAATTTACCTCATGAATAGAGATAGAACTCCGAAGTGACTCAATAACATTGGGTGAATAAAAATCATCAATATGATTCTCAAGGATTTTAGGAAATGAGGACCAATGATAATTATCGTCCCATGGGGTTTCATCTGGTATCATGGTCCCCATGATGCTTTCATCGGTGGAAAGTATAATGTCAAAAGGGTCAAAATTTGAACCTAAACCTTGGGAATGATCAACCCAATTTATTAAAGCATCAATATTAGGATTTGTTGAATAATCTAAGTAGATAGATTCATACTCCAACTCAATGGGACTGAGTGGCATACGGTCGTGAAATGAGTCAATGTTAGAGTTGTCGGGTACTATCCAAGGATCATTTGGAATAGTAGAAGACCAGATCATATTAATAGAGGCAATCAGATTGGGAATTTCGGGAGGAGGGAGCGTGAAGGTTCCCATTAAGGATGAATATTTAATAAATCCCATCTTGGCATTTTGATAATATTGTGGAGATTCAATTACAAGCGTAATAATACTAGTGATTTTGGAATCAGTGGAAAATATGACAAGCTAATTGATGGCCGCAATTCCCCCTGGTGAGGGAAACCGATCATCCTAAAATAGTTGATACCATGCCCTCCATGGCATAAGCCCATATTCATCCTAAAAAGAGGTTATAATCCAAAGTATTTTCAATGACTTCGACCTCTATTGAGAGATTTTTTCCAGCTAATTATACTTGTAACGAATTCAAGATCTCATAAGGTTTAAATCCTCTCCCATCAAAATCATTGAGAGGGGAAAGTGACTAATTAAACTATGGAGAACCAATGTATTTCCAACATGAAAGAGACATGATACAAGTTTAATCACCTTCATCTATGACTTTGTGATGAAAATTTGTACTTCTAACAACAACTTGAATCATGAAAGCCAATTGGGTGGAATTTTAGGAGTATGGATCTCATGATTAAATACAACAATATTCGAATTTGAAGGATCTACTCCAACTTTTGCTAGTAAATATTTCTTTTGGATGGGACAAGTCTGCAACACCTCAAGCATTGACATAGTTGAAGGAGTTGGAGCGAGGTCCTCAACTATGTTGTAATGTTTTGTAGCTCTCATATAAGGGTTAAAAGTTGACTTATGAATCATCCCTTTAGGTAGTTTGATAGTCAATTTAGCAGTCGATTTCTCTATCTGGAGAGGACCAGAGGTAGGTTGAGTAGAGTTGGAAGGTTGCTCGCTATACTTTCCAGTTGAAGGATTTGGGTTTCCATAGTCCTTATTTCTTGTAGCCAACATAACACCATTATTATTACTAATAACAGATAACATCATTACCTCGGAAGAGGAGGATTGATTTTGAGCAATAGTATTTGTCTCTTGGTTTGGAAAAGGGTTTGTCAAAATGATAGGCGTAGTGGATGAAACTTAAAAAAATCTATTGATCTCTACATGAAGTGCACATTATTTCATGAAATGTTTGTCATTATAGATAAGGCATGGGTAACAAGGCTTTCACTTCTCGTCAGGAGACTGATTCTCATGCTTTTCCCGTGGAGGTTTTTGTTGTTTATTCTTTCCTTTACCCTTTTTATTACTTCCAAGTTGTTGAGATTTTCCCTTATCAAATTCAATAACATTTATCTCGGAAGTAATCACATGAGCACGATTGGAATGGTTTTGATTGGTCACATAAGGAGCATATTTCTCATTATATTGATTAGAATATTTTCTCATAATATCTTGACCAACATGCATTTGAGAAATGTTTTGGAATGGTTTCCTGGATGGATTCTCAATCATACCATATTATTTTGATTGGTTGGACCATGTGTCATGTTATGCATAGGTTGGTTTACTTGCATCTGAGGTAGAGACTGACCAAGAGGTGTATTTTGTAATGCACCCTGAAGAGGCTAGGTAGATGGGATTTTGAGAAGTCCCAGATATCTTTGGAGTAATTTGTGTTTAAGATACAGCTTAGACAAGTTGACTCACTTGAGGTGGAACTTCGACAGGTTGACATACAGACTGAATAGGTTGGTAATTAGGAACCTAGGGCGTATCTAGAATAGGTTGAGATATTGGAGTTTAAGTTAAGATCAAACCAGGTTGAATGGGAAATGTAGGATTCCAAGGTTTAGCTACCATTCCTGGAAAGGGAGGACATGTAGGAAGAGGAATCGAATAGGAAGGAGAACTAACTTGTATCAAATGGGACCATTCTAGTAATAGTTTTCTCCCTTGCTAGGGGATAGGGAGAATGTGGAGGAAATTTCCCCCCGGGAGGAGGGTACGTGGTATAGGATGGATTAGGCTATTTTAAATTCCCCAATCCACTAATAAATGAGCCATATTGTTGCTCCAAATAAGGTTGGGGCACAATATGTGGAATATGATGTGAGGTGATCATGAAAGAGGTACCATATAGTATTCCAAATGAATGTGACAAAGGAGATGTCCATGGACTAGTCGACGCACCAGAAAAGGTTCCAGACAATGAATAGTAGCTAGGTGGTACTGATGGACCACCATACAAATGAGTTTCTGGTGAAGTTACAAACATAGAAGTTGTTGCAACTTTGGTTGACTCACTCATGATATAATACATGGGTTGCGAGACCATCATTGACTCAGTCATGGTTAAACTTCTCAAAGTATTTTTTCGAGGGAGGTTCAAAGGTGAATTGAAATGAGGAGTCATAGGTGAAGGGTATTGTACTTGGGTAGGAGGAGTAAGAAAAGGATGAGTGTTGGCCCTCGTTTTTTATCAAATTTTGCTTATTAAAATCTACCTAATTTCCATAATTTTCCACTTTATACCATTCACATATGACTCATTTTTACCTTATTATGCACATCCAGGAAAATAAATTATGCTTTTCAATTTTTAGAATTTTTTGTAAAAATTAGGTTTTAAGTGCATTTTTGGACCAGATCAGAAATTCCCATAATGGCCTCATGGTTTGCATATTTGTTGGACACTTGGGCTCGAGATGGATAAATTTATAGAAAGCTTGGGAAATAATATTGGATGTACACCTATTGGTTCGTTCAAACCGAGCTAAAACAAACCCGGTCAACGCAGGTCAAATATGACCTGTTTTTCAAGAATCCCTAGAAAATAGGGCAAAAAATAGTAGATTTTTGTGATTTTTCCAGATTTGGTGTAACTAATTGGATGAGTTCAACATAGATGGATGGGATTAGGATAAGGTAAGGTTTTTAGAGACATAATAGCATAGTTTTTTTATTATTTCTCTATTTATACCAATTTTGTGAACCATTGAAACATGTAGAAATTGTATGACTTAACATTATTATTTCTGAGAATTTGGAGACCTAATTGAAGATCTATTCTATTCCAATTGCTTTTTTTATATGCTGATTGATTTACTGAAGTTTTAAGTAGCTGAAACACCTTCAGTGTGTAAGGCAAGGGTGGAGGGCCCCCACACCAAGTTAAGTGCACTTCCTAGTTAATTGTAGTTTTATTTTCTAAATTAGTTTGCTTATTCTTAACTTGTTTATTAGATTTATGCTGATTATTTATGAGTGTTTATGAATCTAATTATCATTCTTATTCTTCATATGAAAGGACAAACAAAAGTTTAATTTAAACATTCTTTCTATCTGATTAAGATCTTAAGCTAGAATTCATCTTTTCATGCCTTTAATGCTTTTCTGAATTCCCATTTTCTAACAATAGTATTATTGATAAATGAATCTATGATGAAGGAAAACCAGTACCTCTTCAGTGAAGAGCCTTTTCAATTATTGTTTCATGTATCTTAATCTATTTCTCAATTAGTAGTTTTTTATTTCTAATTCATGAAGTAATCTTGTTAGATAAGGAAAAACAAATCTCTTAAGTTAGGAGATTCTTCTTCTTATGATTGCATACTTGAATTTAGAAATTATTTAAGTTAGATTTATATTTTTAATATGCATTTCCTTAATCATTAATAAATCATCTTCTAACTTGATCATAGCTGAAACCCATATATCTTGGGGCTAATTCTAAGTCCTATTAACCCAGATTGATAATTAAATGCTCGTTTTTGTTTACCCATTAAACAACCCGACATTTTGGCGCTGTTGCCCGGGAATCATATTTTGAAGTCGTAAATTAGGAATATAAAAAAAAAAAAAAATTAAAAACAAAAAAAAAACACAACAAAAACTACAAAAACTTAGTTTTTCTTTTAGTTATGTTTCTTTATGCCTAGAGATTGAGATTAGAAGGGTAGATTCATTAAACAAAACCCAAAAAAAAAAAAAAAAAAAAAAACTAAATAACTACAAAATCCATTTTCTCAACAAGATCTCCAAAAGATGATGTTAAAGAAGTCATTTAGCAAAGGAGGGTATGCTACTACGAGGATCTTCTTAAATCATTGTCCACAATTTAGAGTGATCACTAGGGATGAATCTTCATTTCAAAAATTAGAAGAGGAACAAAGCATCCATGAAGATGATCCACAAGAAGAAAATTTAGAATCTTGTTCTAAGGAGGTGAATGAGTCATGGATCACATGCGATGAAGATCAAATATTAGAACCCGAAATTGAAGAATTTCTAGCATGTATATCACAAGATCCCTTGTGCATTCAAGATTTTGAACAAGTGCTACACGAAGAACTTTGTGATATGACAACTAAAGAGAACCAGTCAAACATAGATAATATTAAAACTTGGTTTCAACTAATCATTAGGTCACAACACCACTCCAATTTTCAATATTATTTAACATCAAATATTCATGATCAACTAATTTTTCATGTCCAAGAATTCATTAAAGTGTATTTTTCAAACTTGGATGTAATTTTACTTACGATCTTGTTACACAAATGGATGCATTGGAATTTTTCTTATACTTGAGCGAATTACTTAATTTTATACAATAGATTAGGATATAATAGAATAAAATAAATAAATGGGTGGAATTAGTTCACAATAAGACTTTTTCTCATAAATAATTCTTCACAACATTGTTCAATACTCATTTGAAAGGATTTCATGACAAAATGCACCAAGGATAATCCTATTTTGAGGAACCATATAGGATAATTTTTAAAAGGAATGTTTTTAAACAAGGTATCTCTTGAAATCTAGTTTTCAAATCCACTTTGAAAATTTCAATTTGGATCACAAATAAAAATGATCAAAATGAACACTAGATTTGAACAAGAAACAATTTAAGGATAGAGTTAGTACATCATTTATTTGAGCGTTTTAATGGAAACATTTTTAGGTGATATTCATAGGGAAGATAGCCCTTGGAATCTAGTTTCCAAATCAATTTCAATCAGCTCAATCTGACATCATATGAAAAATCTATGCTCAAAATAATAACTGCTTGTCGAAAACTTTGCATGGTGACAATTCTACGTCTTGACTATTCATTGGAATATTTCACATATCAAATCATATTATTTTCAATAAATATTTATAATTGAGATATATATTGAAGTCTATTTCAAGACACAATTTGAATCATCCCATTTGGAGGTCAGGTGAAAAATTTATTCCACATTTAGTGACTGCATGTCTTAAAATTAGCATAGTCAAAACTCTGCCTCCTAGGTCTGTTCATCACCAATTTTGTGATATCAAACCTATTGATTTTAAAAATAAGTTTCTACTGGAAATAAAAAAGTTAATATAATTTAATCTCCAAGTGGAATCACATCGATCTGATCTTTAACGAAAATTTTACACTCCAAATAGTGACTGTTGGTCTAGTCAAAAATTTAGAAGAAGCTCTATCAAACATGGTACTTCTCATCATTTTTGGCATATCATTTTAAACCATTTTGAAAACATGCTTATACTAGAGGTATAAATATGAATTCACTTCAACTTGGATTTGGAATCACTCTAATTTGACATAAAACGAATATTTTGTGAACAAAATACCGCTAGGAGGTCTAGGTTGGCCACCATTCCTCTAGGGGTAAACACATGCATTTTCTTTTATATCATATTTGGAATTGTTTTTAAGAATTTCTTGTAATTATTTTACATATTCCTTGGAAGAAGAGAAACTATACAACTCTCTTCCTCCATAATCTAAGATTTTATTACAGGAAAATGCTATGTTTTTGCAGGTCATAAGAAGATTTAAGAGGAGAACTCCATGGACAAAGGACTTTTCCAAGTCAATTCTTTAAAAAATTTCATATTTCAGAATATGAATAAAAATGTTCAAGTCGAAGAAAAGTGGAATTCACAAGATGTTGAGTTCATCTATTGAAAGTCAAAACTCATGAAGCTTGCTTTCAGTTGCTTACCAACAACACCAACAACCCTACAAGAAGATCAAGATCGAGGCAAAAGACATGAAGCTAATAAAAAGAAGAGGAAGTCAAGTTTTACCATGAAGAGTCACACCCATTTTCAAATAAGCCTTTCATAAGCCATATTTTTTATGATGTCATTCATCTACCATATTGTATGATAAGTTCCACAATCATGCATGTTGAAGTCCAGACCTATTTTCTACCTACTCTTAGATGACGACTTCAACCTATAAGAATTCCATACTTTCCGACTCCATTATACCCCACCTCCATCCAAAAAAGAGAAGAAAATAAAAATATAGAAAAATATAAAAAAACAATAAAAGAGTTTGGTTGTGAAAATCTAGGAAACTGGCACAATACAAACTCAAATTCATATCGAAAAATCAACTTATTTGGCCAATACGAATTCTCTATTTTGTTTTACTTTAGTTTGATTTTTCAGAAATAATCCTCCCAGAAATGCAAGACTTGAGGACAAGTCTTAACATAAGCAAGGAGGAAGTTTGTAATAAAACTATGCAAATAGTTTGAGCAACTATATTGCAAAAGGGACATGAATAACATGTTAGAAGGGACCTTAAACATAGTTGAAAATAACATGCAGAAGGGACCTGAAATGGTAGTGAATATCATTGCAGAAGGGACCTAAACAATAATCATCAGAAGGGACTTGAATCAATAACAGATGTAAAGAAGAACATGAAATAACATAATATCAAGAGGTTCAAGTAACCAGTTACAATTGTATATATTCCATTTGAATGCACCTTTGAAGAACCATCATCATGAGTCAAATTTGGACGAACCAGTAAAATTCATCATCAAATCAGTATGAACATCAAGAAATGTTGTGAAAGAGAAAGTATGGTAAGTAAAAAAAATGTTCTTTGAACCTTTGATTTTGAAAAATTTCTAGAATTTTTAAACTAATTTAAACTTGAATATGCATCCTATCATTCTACTAACTTCCTATCATATACCCTCATTATAATCCTACATTCCATCACAATTCTACATTTATTATAACCCTATCCATTACACCATCTTACATCATCATAATATTATGAATTTCCTTACCATTATCCTACCATACCTTTCGTTTAACCTACATTAATCCATATATCCCTACATTACCCTATAAGCATTTTGATCAAAGATTGAGGATTTAATATTTTTCCCATGAAGAATTTTTTATTTAGTGCAAATGCAATGAGTAATACAAAGGACATAACCAAAGTTGAAAATGATGCAACGAAATTATGGGTATGCAAAGGAATGAAGGTATGGGCTTATGATGCAAGGAAATTATGAGCATAAAATTATGGGAAATAAGGTATATGCCTAAATATATATGCGAAGAATTACAATGAAAAACATGCCAAAGAAAAAATGAAAAAGGAACTAATGGGCATATAATACAAAGTGGGCATGAAATATAATGAAAGGCATGTATGAAGTAGCCAGGAAAAAAAAATATATGATGTTGCAGTGAAAGGACAAGCATGTACACCATGTAATCCGAAGGACGTAGCCACGGGGAGGACACAGTCATTGTAAGTGCAATGAGCATTGAGTTGGCATAATTGAATTAGTCAAACAAAGTTCAAATGCTCTTAAAAATAATTACAGTGCTTTGTATTACATTTTTTTTTGCATAGTACAGACTTGCATTAGATACTTATTTCACCATCACAGCTCAAATTAAGCTCAGGAAAAGGATGTTAATGCCGTGTAGAAAAATAACACCTCGATAAAGAATCCAGAAGTAAGAAAACACAGAGAACAATGTTAAAAGAGAGAAACCAGAGCTAAGTAAGAGCAGTGTAGAAATAAGTGAGGAATTTGTGGAAAAATAAGGAGGTTCAACATCGGTTTTAATGCAGAGTTGAAGGCCTAGTTCCCTGTGCACTAAGTGGATTAAAATGCTTCAAAAAACCCCAGGAATCACGCAAAAAAACTAGGTAAGGAGATTGATTCTCAATTTCATATTTTTCTGAGTCTTGAGCAGATTTTGTGGTTAAGTAAACTCGGGATTGTGTAAGAGGTGTCACATGAAATTCTAAGTTACAAACTGGGATTATGTCACTATTTTAAAATGGCATTACCACCTTTAAAATCTAAACTATTCCATCAGTCAAATCGATTATTTCCAACTACGAAGAAATGAATCCTCAGATATATCAAAATGAGAGTTTTAATTAAATTAACATTGTTCAACCACATGAACACGAGTTAATAACTCAGAAACATCTTCAATTCGCTACTAGATCAGGTAATAGAGCTCAAATCAAATTTTTTCTTTCATGGATGGTTGTGAAATTTAAAAAAAAAAAAAAAAAAAACACAGTCCTATTTTTCTACGCACAGAAATCTTCATACACAGTGAACCAAAACAGAACTCAAGTTCCACTGTTGCTGAGTGAAGTCGATGTTAACGCTATGAAATTTTTTAGTGCTAGAGTTAAACTGTTGGTAAAAAATAAATTGAAATTTTCAAGAGCAGAGACAGCAATTTGTGTTTGAATCAAAATGAAATACGAAGTCTGAGAGTTATATGACTATCAATGTAGGTGAAATACTCCAGTTACATTGACAACGTGGAAAAAGTTTGAGCTTTCAACTGCGCAGTGGCAATACAAGACTGCATGGAAGCTACATGTGTATAGAATGTATAGTGACCGTTTTTGCATGATGGTATTCTCCCCTCTAGATTTTGATTCTTTTAAATTATGCAGAGAGTGGTGGTGCTATTAAGAAGAAATGTCAAAATTGCAGAGACCTGTAGGATGGTTTTGCAGAAATCGATTTCCAATTGAATGCATGCAGTGTTTTTTCCAAAAATCAATTTCTAATTGAATGCATGCAGTGGTTAATTTTCCAGAAATCGATTTCAAATTGAATGATAATGAAATTGTTTTAATTCCCAGAATTCATTTTTTTAAAGACACTGAGTTTTTCAAAGTTTGAAGGAACAAAAGAATTCATCAAATCGATTTTTGAAAAGACACACTGGGTAATTCATTCTAAAAAAAAAAAATCGATGTCAATTTTCGAAAAAGCCAGTGTGGGTAAATTCAGAAAATCGATTTCAAGGAAAAGAGGAATCTGAAGTTGTGTCATACACGTCAACAAGATCGACCCCAAAATAGGTAAATGAGCTTAAAAAACAAAAAAATGAGTTTCCTAATGCATGATTTTGAACAAAGAACAATGTTTTTGCCTAATTTGTATATACAGTGAGTTAAAAGTTATCCATCTTTAGACACAGTGAATGAAATTCTTCCATTATTTATACAAATGGGTATATTTTCTTTTCATTCTCATATACACAATGGAAAATTCATTCATTTCTCATATTTCCAGTGAGATTTTTATACATACAGAGAGTAGAACTATGCCTATTTTCATACATACAATGGAAAACTTGTCCATTTTACATATGTACTATGAGAATTTAAAAAAAATAGAGAAGGGGTTTTTGAGAAAATTTTGTCAAAAAAGAGATTGAAATATGAGTTATGGAGTAGTAAAAGCATTGTTAAATTTTTTTTATGGTTTTTGTACATAGAGAGAAAATTTGTTTTATCAGTTTTGAAGAGCAATAGACTCCTTTTTGCAGCGGAAGAGAGAAGACACAGAAATTGAAGGCAGAGAAGGATGATTTTTATTTTTAAGGAGGATTATGTAGTTAAGCATAATTATGATCACCTTGTGGGTTGATTTTCATTTTCCAAAAATCGATTTCTCAAAGGAAGTAAATGAATGGTTTTGTTGCATACGACGTATTTCAAATTTTGATTTCTCTAGGACACAAATTGTTTTTCCAAAATCTATTTTTGAAGAACAAAGATTCATTTTCTAAAAATGATTTTGAAGGACAGAGAGCAGTATCTTCAAAATTGATTTTTAAAGGATTGTTTATTTCAAAATTTGAGGATCTCTGAAGGCAGAATAAGGTTTGATTTGCAAGTATGGTGTTCATCAAAGGCAGAGAAGGTTAAAAACAAACATGAAGGTGTCGAGAATTCAATTCTGAAAGGAATTTTGACAAAGTATCTTCCAAAAAGGTTATTTTCAAAGCCAAACTCAGAATATTTTTCCTTTCTCTCATCCAAAAGTATTCAAAATTCCAGATCACATGTACAAAGAAGAGAGAAAAAGACATGAGGGTCTTCACATCCTTTTACAGGCAGCTCATCAGGAAGCTTCAGCATTAGGAGCCAGAGTCACGGGTACATTAGCAAGGAAACCATCATACAGAAGCAAAAGGTCAAGGAGACAGGGGCAAGCATGAGGACATGCTTAAGAGTAAGCAAGGGGGAGATGTTGGCCCTCGTTTTTTATCAAATTTTTCTTATTAAAATCCGCCTAATTCCCGTAATTTTCCACTTTATACCATCCACATATGACCTATTTTGACCTTATTATGCATATTCAGGAAAATAAACTATTTTTTTCAATTTTTTAGATTTTTTTGTAAAAATTTGGTTTTAAGTACATTTTTGGACCATAGCAAAAATTCCCATAATGGCCTTATGCTTTGCATATTTGCAGGACACTTGGACTCGAGATGGATACAGTTATAGAAAGCTTGGGAACTAATATTGGATGCACACATTTTGGTTCGATCAAACCAAGCTAAAACAGGCCCGGTCAACGCTGGTCAAACATGACCTGTTTTTTAGGAATCCCTAGAAAATAGGGTAGAAATAGTAGATTTTGTGATTTTTCCAAATTTAGTGTAACTAATTGGATGAGTTCAACCTAGATGGATGGGATTAGGATAAGATAAGGTTGTTAGAGACATAATATCATATTTTTTTTATTATTTCTCTATTTATACCAAGTTTGTGAACCATTGAAACATATAGAAATTGTATGGCTTAACATTATTATTTATGAGACTTTGGAGACCTAATTGAAGATCTCTTCTATTCAATTTTCTGATGTTATATACTGATTAATTTACTAAAGTTTTAAGTAGCTGAAAACTCCTTCGGTGTGTGAGGCAAGGGTGGAGGCCCCCCACACCGAGCTAAGTGCAATTCCTAGTTAATTGTAGTTGTAGTTTCTGAATTAGTTTTCTTATGCTTAACTTGTTTATTAGATTTATGCTAATTATTTATGAGTGTTGATGAATCTAATTATCATTCTTATTCTGCATATGAAAGGAAAAATAAATGTTTAAGTTAAAAATTCTTTCTATCTGATTAAGATCTTAAGCTAGAATTCATCTTTTCATGCCTTTAATGCTTTTCTGAATTCATGTTTTCTAACAATAGCATTATTGATAAATGAATCTATGATGAAGGACAACCAGGACCTCTTCAGTGAAGAGCCTCTTCAATTATTGTTTCATGTATCTTAATCTATTTCTCAATTAGTATTTTTTGATTTCTAATTCATGAATTAATCTTGTTAGAGAAGGACAAACAAATCTCTTAAGTTAGGAGATTATTCTGCTTCCGATTGCATACTTGAATTTAGAAATTATTTAAGTTAGATTTATATTTTTAATATGCATTTCCTTAATCATTAATAAATAATCTTCTAACTTGATCATAGCTGAAATCCATATATCTTGGGGATGCTTCTAAGTCCTACTAACCCGGGTTGATAATTAAATGCCCGTTTTTGTTTATCCCTTAAACAACCCAACAATGAGCTTGATAAAGAGGAGTACCTCTTAAATGGATGAGAGATGAAGGTTGAGACTCTTCTTCAGTAATTTCTTCAATTCTTAAAAGATGAGATGGAAGTTTTTCTCTTCCAAGATCGAAATTTACAGGTTGTGGTTGAGATAAAGGCAGTGGAAGAGAATAAGAAGCTCCTGAAGCAGTCGGTTCAGTTATATGAGGTTCCTAAAGTTGTATGACCTTAGGTTGTGAAGCGTATGAATCTAGAAATTTAAGTTCAATGACCTCAGGTTCTAATGTTTCAAGGGCTTCAGTTTCGATTAAGTCAAACTCACCAAATGGTAAGGATGTAATTTCAAGTTCAGTACTTATGGGAAGTGACAATTCTGGTTGGTTAATTTCCGATGTGGTTCCAGAAGGGGTAACTTCTGAAGAATCAATTTTGGCAGTTTGTGTTTTCCTATTCTTACAACGATCAGGTGTTGCCTTTGGAAGTAAAGGAGCAGGGATAATTTTAGGGGCGAATTTTAGCCCAAAGGCGAATTTTAAGGGATTTTAAATTTTATTAAGGCGAATTTTTTATATAAAACCTATTTTTTATAGTTTAATAAAGTTAGCTCAAAAAATATTTTAAAAATAATTAATTATTTAACATTAGCCCACCAAAAAAAGGGCGCACAAAACAAGAAACATGAGATTCGCCCCCGATTTTCCAGGTTTCCATGGCATTCGCCCCCAATTTTCCCGATTTCTATGGCATTCGCCCCATTTTTTCAGTTTTCACTGGTTCGGAGAGGTGGCTGGGCTTTGTGCACACCGATTTTCTAAGCTGGATCCTCTAGTGTTGGAGGAGAGGGAGATTCCAGTGGATTTGGATCCAAGGCTGTATGGGTTCACAGAGGCGGATCTAGACTGGGAGTTTTTTCACGGCGTGTGGAGGATGTCAGGGTTCTTGTCTGAGAATCGACCGGTGCAGACTTTACGGTCAATTCTGAATCGATTGGAGCAAGCTTACTGTGGCACCATTGGTTATGAATACATGCACATACCAGACCGTGATAAGTGTAATTGGCTGAGGGAGAAGATTGAGACACTAGTTCCCAGGGGATACAATGTAGAGCGCAGGCTCGTTATGCTTGATCGGCTCATCTGGAGTTCACAGTTTGAGAATTTCTTGGCTACAAAGTGGACTGCTGCCAAGCGGTTTGGGCTCGAAGGCACTGAGACCTTGATCCCAGGTATGAAGGAAATGTTTGATCGGGTAGCTGATATGGGGGTGGAGAGCATTGTTATAGGTATGTCTCATAGAGGAAGATTAAATGTTTTGGGCAATGTCGTCAGGAAGCCATTGAGACAGATTTTTCCTTTAATAAACTTTTGATAGTATCAATTCCTTTAGGGTATTTACAGTAGACTTCAGACTACGCAATCTGATTTGTGTCAGACTACGCAATGGAGAAATCAAGGACACTAGTTTGGAATTCCCTGTGAGAGCCCAACTCTTCTCATGAGTTTTCTAACAAACCACCGTTATATTTTATATAAATATCAAATTCAATGAATTAGATGATCAAAGTTGTTTTGTGTCTTTGAGGTTTCACTTTGCTCTACAAAATGAAGACTCTCCATTGCATTACTTTTCATGTTCATTCCAACATATCTATAAATTTTGCAGAAACCTGTATGAAATTCATCTCTAATTTTTTATCAGACTCACAGCTTGTTTTTGTTGTCTTTCTTAATACTTTTGAGCTCCATTTCATAGCTTGCAATGACTTGCGAAATGAGCATAATCTTAACTTTAAAATCCCCAGAGGCAGCATATTTTATTTAACCTATAGTTTTGACTAGAATTGATGTGTATCTCTTCTGTATATCCTCGTTATACTATTTTCAGGTCCATTGCCTCATTTCCTATAAATTTACAATTCCCCGATGATTAATCTATATCTAAAAATACAAATTTTGGTTAAGACCTACACAGCCAACTCTGATCTGAAAATTGTTACATCTCACAAATTGAATGGATAACTCTCCTCGTGAAATGTTTCTCAACACCAATGTTTTCTGGAAGCAAATACCTGTCAGTATGATCGTATCTCACATGGTTCTGCCTGTTTATTGGATCATTGGGTCATTTCATTAAGAGAAAAGTCAGTATCCATTATTGCAGATTTTTATTGTTCAGTAGTCAAATCTAAAATTTCTACCCGGAAAAAATAAGGTGGAAAAAAAATCATCTTTTTTGGACATTACAAATAACATTTACTAGAATCCATGGCTGTTTTCGGATCATATAACCATTTCTTCCAATGATTTTCAAGTTCATTGCATCATTCTTAATGAGCATTAAAAATACCCATATTTTCCAAGGTCATGATTTTCAGAACTGCATCATGTCTCTTTGAATTTTTTTTCAGGTAGTGCCAGGTTGTGATGTGGCAGGAGTAATAGTTGATGAAGGAGGTAATGTCTCAAAATTTAGCAAGGGTGATGAAGTATATGGCAATATCCAAAACTTCAACACAGGCAGGCCAAAACAATGCGGAACTTTAACACAATACACAGCACTGGAAGAGAGTCTGATTGCTTTGAAGCCTAAAAACATATCCTTTGAAGGAGCAGCCAGCTTTCCTCTAGCTCCTCAAACTGCCAAGGAAGGTTTTGACAGAGTAAATTTTCAAAGGGGTCAGACTGTGTTTGTTGTAGGTGGAGCAGGAGGTGTTGGTAGCCTGGCTATTCAGGTAAAAGTGAATACTATCTTTTTCTTGTAAAAACCTCTGATAATCTTCTTCCTCTGTATATGATCAAGTCAGAAGTTGTAATAATATTTGTGTTGTTCAGCTTGCCAAGTATGTATATGGAGCTTCAAAAATAGCAACTACTACAAGCACTGGGAATGTGGATTTTTTGAGACAATTAGGAGCTGATATGGTGATTTATTATACGAAGCAAAGCTATGATCAAATACCACAAAATTTTGACTTTGTTTTTGACACCATTGGTAGGTTCCACTGGCTTTTCCCTCCTTTTTAATTTATCCTAATTTTATATAAAAACTTGCTGTCTTTGGCAATCCCATTGACTTCTTTTTGGTAGTTTGGATGCCTAATAAGCATGGAGTTTAACTTTCAGTCTTGCTTTCCCAGTTCACATTCAAATCAGTATCTTGGAAAATTAATACAGTTTCAGTCTCCCCTTTACACAAAATTGTGATGGTGTGGAGAAGTTTAACTCAAATTCGTGCTATTTTGCAAGTTGTGATAATCAAATTATGTTAATCATTTTGTTATGTCTTCCATACATGTCAACAACCACTCCTACCAAGTTGCCACATAATATTTATGATCAAATTCTATTTCTTTTAAGACTTAAGGTTACCAGACAAGTCTTAATCATTATCAACAATGCAAAAATAACAATCGCACTAATACTAATCATGTAGAATGGACAAAGTTGGACTCTGTTATAGCGGAAAAGCTTACTGGTTGCTGACTGGAATCCACATATTCACCCTGGTCTGCATCTTTTATGTCCGATGTCATCCTGGTCTGCATCTTTTATGTCTGATGGGGAGCACCCATACCTAGTGGGAATGAGGATGCTTAACAAAAGTTATTCTTGAGCTCAAAACCTTGAAAGCCAAAATCAAATTAGGAATCTACTCCTGCATATCTGTATTCTTCATAATATACCATTTGCCATTTTTCTTTGTAAAAAGTAAGGTGTATCTTCATTTTTCATTGACAATTCCTTCTTTATAAAAGCCAAAAAGCAGATTTTGGCTAAAAGGATCCAATGGTGATTCTGGACTTCCTTTGAGCACTTTTTCTGATTTATGTCTTTGTTCTGGAAAAAATATTGATTAGAAGTATGAATTGAATTTTGCAGGAGACTCGCATAGATCTTATGTGGTTGCCAAAGAGAAAGCAAAAATTATAGATATTGCCAACCCCTCACCTCATCCGAGGGCAGAATCTTACGTTGTGACTCCGAGTGGTTGCAACTTGGAGAAGCTTAGAGGCTACATAGAGTGCGAGAAGTTGAAGCCAGTGATTGATCCCATTTGCCCATATGCATTTTCAAATGTTAGGGAGGATTTCAAGCATCTTGAAAGTGGAAGAGCCAAAGGGAAAATTGTCATTTCACCCATAGATTGATCTCATATACGTAGTACTGATTTTTCCTTCCTCACTCTGTATTTAGGAGCTTTGCTTAGATCCATGAGTGTTGATTCAGGTCATCATTGTCATAAGTGGTATCGGATCATAAAATCAGATTTTTAAAGATTTATTGTCATCAGTTGGATTAGACAATAAGATCAGATGTTTAAATATTTAAGAATGGTGTAAAGAGAAAACGACAAGAGTGTATCGAACCAAACAAACATGTTGTCTTGGAGAAAAATAACATTATGTTGCAATTTTCATCTGGCTATTACAGAATGTCCTTGCATCTTGAAAGTTGTTGCAAGTATAATTATTAGAGAATGTTGTTCGGACCTTGCATTTACGTTGTTAAAAGTAAATTTGATATGGCTCTGCATTATTCAAATTGTACATCTTTGTCTTTATTTGGTTTTCATCTGAATATTACAGAATGTCCTTGCATCTTGAAAGTTGTTGCAAGTATAATTATTAGATTACAGAATGTCCTTGCATCTTGAAAGTTGCTGCAAGTATAATTATTAGAGAATGTTGTTCAGTCCTTGCATTTACTAAGTTGTTAGAAGTATGATTTTTTTGGTGGATTTGATATGGTTTTGAGTTATAAAAATTGTGCATCTTTGTCTTGTCTTTACTTGGTCGATTTCAGCAATGTTTATATCATTATATTTAATAATTAAATAAAAACAAATGTAATATTAACTTGAGATTTATTGGAATTTCAAATTTATATAACTTGCCAAATGGAAATTTGATGATGGTAATTTGTTTTTTTCATGCATATAACCTTATGTTTTATGTAAATTAACGAGTGCAAATTTTTTTATAACAATTGGGAGGTAGGCTTGAAGGTAGTTACAATAAGTCATCAGCTCTATGACACCAAAAATTGTTTATTAAATGTATGCCAATTGTGTTCCTTTTTGTGCCTATAACAGTCACATTTCCATCCCATTGACCAAGTAACAGTGACAAGAAATAGGTATCGCAGCTACGGAGATTGTCTAATTTAACCTCACTCATTAGAATTTATGACTTACAACTTAAATATAGAGTAGTCTAACGGGGCCACATTTTTGCTCAAAAAATAGTGGAAATTTCGGGCATGTAGCGTTCGCTTGAAAGGTAGGACATAATCAAGTAAGGTAAAAGGAAGAAATTCTTCCCTATATATTTATCTCCTTTGAGCCCCTGCACAAGGGGTGCAAGATCATGGAGGAAGTGCTTGATGCATCTAGGGATTTTTTCTTCTCTCTCTCTCTATATATATATATATATCCCCAAGCGAAACCTTGCTGGATTCCCCCCTCTTCTTTGGAATATCTAGATGGAGGGCAACTTAACTGCTAGCTACAATAGTGGTTGGTGACCTTGAGAGACTCTATTGGGTTTGAACCTATGAGTATGGCCTCCCATTGGCAACATGCCTCGGGTGGAGCTTTCAATTGATTGAGTTAACCCTCAAGGGTTTAGAAGTATATATATGTATATGTGTTTTTGTATTTTGTTTTTCAAGGAAAATCTCATAGGGAAATCCAAGGAATGCTTCCCCACATTTATAGATGGCATCCCTAGTAAAGCCATTGGCATAGATTAGTGCACCTCAACCAGGGGGGATTTGAGCCATGTAACTGCTGGCATAGAACTAGTCAAATTTCTCCTAGCACCATTGGCAACAACCAGTTGAGCTAACCCCTTGGGCTATATGTATATATATATATATATATATATATATATATAAACTCCTAGATTGATGAAACTATCCAGGACAATCACAACCATTTGAAATGATTTAAAATTTAAAATACATTCCACAGCCTTTGACAGACTATAAAGTTAGCCTAGATCATGTTGTAGGTTAAGATGTTAGGGGTTATGGTTTTGTAAAGTTGTACATCAAGTTGTGAATAGGGTCTAGTCCTTAAACCAATACAATTTTCTATTATGTGGTGACTCATATGGATACAATGAGGCAAAATGAAAAACTAAACTCTGTTTTTCCAGGTCTGATAAAGTGTTAGTTATCCATGGATTGAGGAAGAATTATTATTAAGGTTGGAGATTAGAACTTATATACGTTTTCTTGTTCCTAAAATTGTTTCCCCTATATCTTATCAAGGCCCGTTTCACCTGTGTTTTTATTGATTCAAATTGAAAATTACCTCGATAAAGCTATAAAAAGTCAAATGAAAAATCAGAATCATATTGATCCATTTTTGTAGAATCTGGGTTTGGTGATTTCACTAAGTTTTTTGGTAGTTCAATTTAAGTCCTATTTTCTTATTCCAGACTTAATTTTCTAGGTGAACACTATGTTTTCCTGATAAAGGATGAAAATTGTAAGTCAGCACCTGTTTATAAATATAGCAAATTATCTTACTTTCATCTAGACTGGATGTACAAATTTAGGAGTGACAAGCTAGAATCCTTCCAAACCATTCATGGACTAATTGGTTTTATCTTTCGTTTATATTGGATTCTCCATGTTGTTTAGGTTGACCTTTTGAACTGACATAGTATGTTAAACTCCCATTGCTTGATATGCTAAACTGACATTTGATGTTGCTGTAATAGGTGATTCATTTGGTACATTATTACCCCATTTTTCTTTAACATAGCAAGCCATAGAAAACACCTTTAGCCTTTAGGTAGTAGTTTAGATAGATTAATCAGAGGGTCAACCATTTTTTTATTTCTTATTCCCCTATTTTATATTCTTTTCTGACTAATGAATTCCACTGTTTCCTTTGAATATTTTGTTTACGGGTCATTTCCCGAACTCTTTGATTGCTAGTATTTGATCTTGTTTTTTGTTATTTGATAAAGCCTGATGCAGTGAGGAAGTTCCTCTGCTTTCTAATCTGTTAATAGGTGCATTTGTTGCCTGACATTTCCTCCATGTCATTTTAAGTTTTAAGTGCAATCATGCTTCTCATACTATGCAGGCACATTCATAGAGCAAGGTGAAAGTCCACAATTCTACTTTGAGAAGTATCCAGAGGACAATCCTGCTTTCGGCTTTCTCACATGGCGTTGGATCTTGGGGCTCTGCTTAGATCATGTTTACACAGCCCCTTATTTCCTTGGTCTATGCATCTTGTTGGCAGCATCATTGATGGCTTGTACTACCACAGCACAACTTCCAATGGTTAAAGTTGCTCGCAGGTTTGCTCTCTTTTTGAGCTGTATCATCATGCACCAGCCTCTCTGTTCTGGAAGATGATATTTGAATGTAAATTGAAACGTTGTTTGGTTCTTATACCTTGTCTAAAAAGTGCATTTACTTTGCTGTTCTTACCTTCTTGTTGTGATAGATAAGACTGTGAAGCCTGGACCTCAGCCTAGTACAGGTTTTAAGTTGATATGGGAATATTTTTGGGATGCCCTCTTCCTTTGCCACACCTTTATCATAATCTCTTTTGATGACTACTAGGTTCTTGAATTATATTTGACTATCTTTTTAAATTTGTATACATTGACCTCACCGACTCTCACATTCAGAAATTCACATAGACTCGGTTTTCAGTTGTGAGTTTGCTTTTAATCTTGAACTGAGAATCAAATTATAGTTGACTTGTCACTTGAAAGAAATTATATTCAAATCTGGTCTTCTCTAATAGTGATAGATCATTTCATGTAGATGGTCATTCATGAAGTCTCGATCAGCCATCCTAAAGCTTGATGTGGCAGATTCACTTCCAGAGCTCACATTCAGGATCTTGGTGTTCTCCTGATGGGTGCAGGATATGAGGTAAATTTTTAAAATAGTCATACCATTGGGGGAAATGAGGCCATCTCATGTATCCTGCATTTGATCTGTGACTAGCTTTCTTAATAATGCTGTGGATGATTTAATCTTGTTTGGTTTCTTAACATTCATGGATTGCAGGTCTTTTTGAGTAATTCAGCTCTGTATGGATTCAAAGGGCTTGCTGGTAGGCTTGACCCTATTGGTGTCCATGGAGCTCTTTTGCTCATAATGGCAGGAGCAACCTTTAGTTCCACGGGGGCATATCGGGGTTCAGTTACAGTTCCTCAAGGCCTGAACTTTAGGATGGGAGATGTGCTTAATCCAAATGGGATTTTATCAAGGCCAATATCTGCTTTTACGACTGAAGTCCACGTTAACAAATTTTACATTGATTACTATGAAAATGGAGAGGTATTTATCTTTCTCAATTGAGAAGCACACAGAGCTTGTGTTATTTCAACCCCTTTCCCCTCTTAAAAACCCTATACACAAAAAAATGTTAAAAGAAAAAGGAAAGGAAAGGCATGCTAGCTAGCACTATTAACACACTATTTCTCTTCCTTTTACGTAACTTGACTTTTTACTGTTGAGAATCTAAAATTTATGGGGTAATTTTTTTTTTTTTGAAACAACAATGTTGAAGCAGCTCTCTCTTTACGACATGGTTTGCAGGTATCCAATGGATTAAGATACAACTCTCCTTTGTTTGTATAGGTATCCCAATTTCACTCAGACCTTTCTCTATGGAATATGGATGGCAAGGAAGTTTTAAGGAAGACAATCAGTGTGAATCACCCTTTACGATTTGGAGGGGTAACTATATATCAAACTGATTGGGGTATTTCAGCTCTTCAAGTACACAAAGATGGTGCAGGGCCATTCAATCTTTCAATGGCTACCTTACAGAATGGGGATAAAAAGCTTTTTGGTACATTCTTTCCACTAGAAGATGACAGTAGTTATACCAAACCTAAAGGAATGTGAGTTGACATTGCAAACCTCTTCCTGGCTTGTAATTTTCAAATTTACTCTTTACGTGTGTAAAAAACTTTTAGAGTAATTAGCTACAAGTTTCTAACAGTATGTCTAAGCTGGTTATTTTTCTATTAATATTTTTGGGCACTGCAGATCAATTTTGGATTGGAAATATTGGAGTCAGCAAAAAGGATGGATCATGAACATGCAAAGAGAACAGAGTGCCTACATCTTCTCTATATGCAACAATCCATATCCAATTCATTTTTGTCCTTGAAGTTGCCTAGGTTATAAATGCATCAAATACTGAGAAAGTCTACATATGTAACCTTTGTCTAAATCTTTGGTGCACACTGAAGCAGGGCTAAAATGGATTTATGCTAAGTCTTTGAGAAACACCCAAATTTTATACATATACATGTTTTTTGGTAGTTCAATTTAAGTCCTATTTTCTTATTCCAGACTTAATTTTCTAATAGTGATATGTTAACTCACTAATAGTGATATGTGTGAGTATGGAGAGATAGTTGAGTCATTGGAGAAAGAGCCTTAGCTGCCTTTGCTATTTTGAGCTTGTATTTCAAAATTGGTTTGCATTTATGATGAGTGATGAATCACCTAGATCGAAGGAGTTCTCCCCTAGTTGGCACCTTACCACATTAATTATGGTCACTCCATTTGCCAGAGCTTGCTTGTTACACTGAAAACTGTCACCTTGACATTCTGCTGACCGTATGAGCTCATTATTACTCATACTTCCTCCTTTTGCAAGTCTAATATACCAGCTCCTCATATCAAGCTTCAAAATCAGAAGAAAATCCTTAAAATCCCCTAAAGAATTGGTATCGCACTTTCTATATGCATTCCCTGCGGTCCCGCACCTAAAGCTCAGCCTGCATGCGGAACCATACCGCACGTTCTTTGTGTAATGGGTGCGGACCTCTGTAAAACATAAAAAGGCGAGAAAATGAAGATTAAAAAGTGAATTCCAGGTGAATTCTAGAAGATTCTAGACGGGAATTCTCGGAATGGATACGCTTTGAAGCTAGTTCATGCATCCCTTTCTTAATGGAGCTAACCCCTTGATGTAAGGAGCTTATCCCTTTGAAGGAGGATTCTATCCCTTCATATTTGGAACTAGAAACCTCCTCTCTTTCACTATAAAAAGAGGCCTTGGGTAGCCTCAAAGGGAGTTCAAGCTTATGAGATTTGAAGTGAAATGTTGTTGAGTTTTAGACTTGAGTAACTTAAGACTTTCTGTGAGGTTAAATCACTTATCCTCATTTGTCTTAGTTCAAAGAGTGCAATGCTTGTCAGAGTAAAGGAGATTCCTGCTTTGGACCCCGGGAAGACCTGCACAACATCAAGGCACAGGTTGTAAAGGTTTTCTATCTTTAAAGTTAATACAAATATACTCATTTCTCTCATTAAACTGTCAATTTGTGGTTTATTTCATAAATTCCTTGATCATTATGATAAGCATGATTTATGATAATGTCTATACAAGTGCTGCTTAATCTTTTTCCTTGTTTGTGATTGCAGATATACGAAGGACGTTCTTTCAGTGCACGGGAAGGACTTCAACAAAATCAAGTAAGCAAGCAAAGCGTTGGATATAAGGTAGGCCTTGCACCCGTAAAGTGTTTTTATAAATTGCATATGCTTAGAGAGATATTAGTATAATTGGCTGTTTGTTGCTAGTTACCTTTTGTACTAGAGAGATCGGTCTTGTCCGCAAGACGGATTAATCTACACAACAAAATGGCGACTCCACTGGGGAAGAACTTTTGTTTGTTCTTGGTTCTCTTTGACTTTTGACTTGAGAAAAAGGTTTCTTTTTCTGGTTTTTGAATGATTCACATCTGTCTGGGTGCTTTAAATTTTTTCTGTTTTTGAAAAGTTAGAAGTTTTTTGGATTTTTCTATCATTTTTGCTAGGACCGCACTCTGCATAACTATTACAGTGCGGGCAGTTTCGCACGTTCTTTATAGAATACAGTGCGGGACCGCACCTGTTAACACTGCTTACATGCGGACCCTGTAAAAATTTTGAAAAATCTCTAGGTTTCTTTTTCTGGTTAATTTTTAGATCTTGGTTTCTGCCCAGACTGGTTATTGTGTCTATCAAGAATTCATTGTTTATGAACTCCAACAGTGTCAGTGTTTTGAATGATTTTCTAGAAGTTTTGCTGATTGGATTATTTTTCCTGTTTGGTCTTTGTAGTGATTCAAATTTTGGACAATCTGTAGTATCTCAGATCACATAAGATCTCTTTTTGTCTATTGAATCTGACCTCATTGTGAAAACATCCTAGTTTGAGAAATTAAGCCTTTTTGATTTCTTTGCAAATCTTCGAAAAGAACTTGTTTGAAAAGTTTTGAATTTCATTTATTCTTTGAGTGTTTTGGAAAACATATTTTGAGTGTTTTTAATCTGATTGATAGATTCTTAGTTTGCTGAATAACTAAGAGAAACATTCATAAAAAAACTCTAAAAAGCTTTGACTCAATTTAGATTAGTTTTTTAAGATTAGTCTTCATAGTTTTGAATAGTTTTAATTTTTGTAGATTTCTTTCGAAAAAGGATTGTTTTGTAGCTTCTTGTTTGGAAAAGAAAATAGTTTTTCTTGTGAGCTTTGATAGTTTAACAAAAGACAAAAGAGTTTCTTTCACTTAGTTTTCATGTTTGAAGAAGAAATTTGAAAGTTGCATTCTCTAACTCTTCTTTAGATAGAAAATTCATTGAAGGAAAAAGAATTGAATATCATCATAGGTGCATTTTAGTGTTTTTGGAGGTCGAGTCTTCACATCATACAAAGTTTCATTTCCGCGCCCATTTGACTTAAGAAATAGCTCTTAAAAGTAACGCTTAAATAAAATTCATCTAGTAATCTTTTTATTTTTAGGGCTCTCATCACCAACATAGCTTAGGCTAGTATCTTGGAGTAGGGAGTAATTAACTCTCCAAGGTAGATAAAACAAACAAATAGATATATCTTGCGGTAGGAAGAATTCCAGTTGTTGCATGTATGCTCTGGGAAGCTCCTCTTAAAGGAGTTAAGCACGAGATCATATCTGAACCAGTGGGGCAATCAATCCTTCCTCATTTGGAACGATAGAAGATATACACGTATTAAAAACGGTAAACCTCGGATAGACCATTGTCGAGGAGCCAGGGGTCACTTGTCGGTAAACCTTGGATTCTGTTCAAGGAGCCTTCAAGGGGATTGAGCTTTGTTACTCTGCCCTTGCGTGTGTGTCGGATCGTAGACTGTTCCCCCAGGTATATTTGTTTCAGCTGGTAACCTTAGAGGCCATAATCTTTAGGATTCTTTCCTAAGGTGACGGTGGAGGGAAGATCCCACTGTACCTGGAACAGACGTCGACTAGACTCACTTGGACTCTCTGGGGGGTACTCTTCACTCGAGATGGTTATGTGAAGAAACTTGTGCCAGCCTGTTTCATTAAGCAGGTTGTCGGGGTAACTGTTCCAACCGCCCTTTTCGTGTTAAAACTCTACTAAGTTGGATTTCATCACCAACTAGTGATTTTAGTACGGAAAGTTACTTGTTTGTGTGTGGTTTGAACTCTTAGATTTTTTAAGCGTATGATTCAATTGTTTGTTTCTTAGAGACTTTAGGTGTTTTCATTGAAATTTTTTCTTTGTTTGCGTGTGATTAGTTAATTTTTCATCGTGGCGGAATTGCCAAGACAATCCCGGAGAATACAAGGGAAACCCCCTGAATTTACACCAGGTCATTTAGAAGGGCTTCGGGCTCTGGTACCACACGGTAGCTGTAGAATTAGATCAACAGAAGCTGAAAGCTCTGCTATTGTGATACATCCCGATCATCAAATTCCCACAACAGAATATATTCAAGAACCGATTTCAGTTTCTGAAGTCACTGAAAATATTTCTCCTACAGGAGAATTATCTGACGAACCTGAAATCTCTGAGCCTGAAACTGAATCTTCTGTGTTAGAAACATCTTCAGGATTTATCTCACCAACTTCTAGCGATCTAGGTTCAACAAGGGTTAGAAATATCATTACTGAAAATCTTCCTTCTGGACTAATTTCTATAGAAGAACTTACTAATCCAGACGAAGACATATCTCTTCCCAACTCCCCTCAATCGTTAAATCTTAGGGAGCGTGAATCCATTTTCTACAGCTCTATTCGAACTAATCCCTGGTATCTTTCTTTAACTGATTTTTTAGAGAATCCGGGTCTTACTTTTTATCCACCTCGAGCTCCTTTCCATCCTACACCCAGAGGTTACTATCCGTCATCTATTATGGCTGGAGATTCGTCCATGTTTTCACAAACGCCTGAATCTTTTTTACATGGTGGTCCTTCTGTTCCTGCGGGATATCAGTCTTTGTCTGGTACTTTCTCAGGAGCAACTCCTCAACCGGTCGAAAATGTGTTGTCATCTGGTCTTGGTGGACTTAAAATTGAAACGTCGAACGCAGAGCAAGTTTTTATGATGTCTGGTAATATTCCTAATCCTCAAGCTCAAGGCAGTCAGTTTCCTTCTGGGGGTCAACCTCAGGGAATTCAGTTACCACTTGGGAGGCAACCTCAGGGTGGACAATTACCGCCTGGGGGGCAACCCCAAGGCAGTCAGTTACCACCCGGGGCTCAACCTCAAGGTAGCTTTTTCTCAGGACAAACTGTGGATCAATATTATTTTGGGGGGCAGCCCCAAGGACAGTACATACCTCAAGGTTATCAACCCCAAGGACAGTACATTCCTCAAGGTCAACCCCAAACTTAATATGCTCCTCAGGGTCCTCAACAACCCCAGCTTCAGTACATGCCTCAAGGTTATCAACCTCAAGGGCAGTACCCAATACAAGGATACCAGCAGCCTTCTGGTCAACCATCTATTCAAGGAACCGGAACTTTACCTTATTATCAACCCTACGTTCAACCAGGTTTTGGTCCTTACGTTCAACCTTCTATGGGACAGTACCCCGGAATGATGGTGTGGGATCCGTCCCAATATCAACAGCCTTTGCAGCCTAATGTGCAAATACCTTATCAACCTGGTCAGCCAATGGTTTCTGGTTCAATTCAGCAGCCTAGTCAGCCAGCTATTCAAACTCCTGCACCTAGTTCAGTTCAGCAGGCTGGGCCTAGTACACCTCAGACTCCGCCCCAAACTGCTGTAACAGCTGCAACGTCTGTTCAACCTGTTACACCTATTTCTGGAGTGTCTGTAGCCCCGAGTTCGGCTATCCCTGTATCCGGGCAAATCCCTCAAGTCTCTGTACCTCAGTCAGGGCCTACAACTCAGACTACAGTTCAGATGCCTGTAGGACAATCCGGTACAAGTACGGTTGTTACGAGTCAACCTCAGTTTACTTATCAACCATACCAAGGACAGCCGCAATACGGTCCCTATGTTCAGAATCCGAGCTACCAGCCATACCCTGGTTATACTTATCAACAACCTCAGTATGGTCCGATTCATCCTGGTTATCCGGGAGGTTATACAATACCCAATGCCAATCCAATTCCTAGTTATCCTGGGTATCCACCTCCTGGATCTGCTTTGGCTTCTCAAGGTTTTCGTGACCCTAACCGTCAGTTACCGTTCATTGCAACTTTGGATTTACCAGATTTGACGCGCCTTACTAATGATCCAATTTTTTATTATCAGAACTGGCCGTCAATGCCTCATAAGTTGCCCAGTGACATACCAAAATTTGAAGGTAAGTCAGGAGAGGATCCATCAAATCATGTGATGACTTATCACCTTTGGTGTGCATCTAATTCTATTGTTGATGATTCGATTCGCTTACGTCTTTTCCAAAGGACACTCATAGGTCTTGCAGCCAAATGGTACATTGAGTTGCCACGAGGCTCGTTTCTTAATTTCAGTTAGTTAGCAACGTCTTTCTTAACTCATTTCCAGTTGCCTGTCAGATACGACAATGGCACAGAATTATTAACTTCACTAAAACAATCTACGTCCACGTATATTTCTGATCATATTCATGAGTGGCGACGTAGACGCCGATTGGTGAAGGTTTATATTCCAGATCAAATTTTGGCAGAGTGGTTTGTAAAATCATTACTGCCTAAGATCACTGAAGATGTAGCTAAGGCTGGTGTTGTTACTGAAGAGCAAGTAATTGCTCAGTCTCAGTACCTAGACCTCGTTTATACGCAGTCAGGTACTTTACATGAAAAAATTCCAGATTTACCCAAACAAGGTCAAATTGCTGCTCCTCCTTCAGGGTCTCATGCCGCTGACGGTATGATTGGTACGGTTAGTTCAAAAAGTAAGAAGAAATATTCAAAGAATTCTTCTCCAATCATAACTTTACCTGATTCCCCGAAGGGAGAATCCTCTCAAGAATTTTCTGCCGATATTCATGTCGTTGAAACATCTACGGCAAAATCAAAAACCGGTGGTAAAAAGAAAGGGAGGAATAAAAACAAGAAAAATTCGAAAGAGAAATCAGATAGAGAAGAATCCAATGATGAGAAACGTAAACCTCGTTATCCTTGCTTCATTTGTGAACAAGATCACTTCACAAAAGAATGCCCATATCGAGAAGAGGTTACGAAACTCATTAAAGGATCGCAACAACCCGCTGTCTTGAAGGATCCTTTTCCAGTTCAAGATAGTAAGATGATTGGTTCTTCCTCGACCACTTTAGAAGAGCCTATTATGATGATGTCTCATATAAGGGTTGCGACGCGATCGCAAGATTACGGTTCTAAGAATCCCGTCGATGGCAAAGAAGGAGAGTCTTCCAATGCCAACGCATCAAATACAACTCCTCCTGTTTCCGGTCCGCTACAGATCGAGAAACAAAATCCAGACTTGATAATCAAGCCACCTGCTAAAGGTGTTCTTCGTAAATCGGCTTTCAATCCACATGCGAGAGCTGCTCAGAATTACAACATTGTTGAAGATTTAGCTATTTCTCCTTCAGCAATGTCGGCTTTGGAAGTGCTGCAATCGTGTCCAGCACAGCGTAAATTGTTATTGTCTGCCATAGGAGCTGTTGATGTTCAAGATTCTAACCTTATAATCTTCGATTTAGAAACTAGTACACCGCGTCTTCCTCACCAAATGGCTTTCCAGATTCCAGTGTTAGTCAAAAACAGACCTATTTTTCGGACTGTAATTGATGAGGGAGCTTCAACGTGTATTATGTCGCTTCAGTGTTGGAAATCTCTTGGTTCTCCAACACTTAACCAATCTCCGACGATTCTAAAAGCTTTTGATGGTCGAGGTTTTCAACCTTATGGTATTTTGCAGGATTTACCCATAGGGGTTGAAGGGAAAATAGTTAATCTAGATGTGGAGGTGGTTGATGCCCCTCTAGATTACAACCTTCTACTGGGTTGCAGTTGGTCTTATGCTATGACTGCTGTTGTCTCTTCGGTCTTTCGACTTATAAAATTTCCATATCAAGGAAGGATCGTGACAATAGATCAGTTAACTTATTTTTCGTCAGACCCAGCCTCTACAGAAACAATCCAGCATGTTGGTAAAACGACTATCTCTTATAAGGATGTTGGAGTAGGTTTAATTAAAGATTCTGGTTTACTAGGAACTTTTTCCTTTCCTCCTCCTAACGTATCGTCTTCTACAGCAACTATTCATATGATTTCGTCAGACACAGTTTTGACTGATGATCCTTGGATACTACCTTCGGAATCCGAGATTGACTCATTTGATGGCCTGATGCCTTTGAGTCCATTTGAAATTGCGTACCAGACTGTACAGTCTTTTTCCAACATCTTTTCAACCAAAATTGATCCAATGAATGGGATCCAAGAGGAATCACTTTCTATTTCTAGTTCAGACGCAACGACATTTCCTGAAATTGTTCATACAGATGAACAAATTTGTGAGTTTTTGTCTGTTGATGATTCACCATGGGAAGATCTCCATCATAGGTCTTCATTCTTACCTGAATTAGATCATTTTGAAAATGATTTCGCTTCAATCTTTACTGCTGAATATGCCAAGGAACCTCAGAATCCATTGAAAAATCCTGATTCTGAGTTAAATTTAGAAAATATATCTAGAACGGTTCCAATTGACATTTCAGTAAAGCCAGGAATAATTGAAAACATTCATATAGGTGCTTGTTGTTCAGACGAAGAAATTCAGACTTATAAAGCCCTATTTCAAGAATTCCGTGACGTGTTTGACTGGTCTTACGAAGAAATGCCAGGAATTGATCCATCGATCGTAGTACATGAAATTAAGACTTACCCGGATGCTAAACCTGTTCGTCAACGATTACGTCAAATACATCCTAGAAAAGCTGCTGCTATAAAAGCTGAAGTTGAAAAATTACTTCGAGCAGGATTCATTTATCCAATTCCCTTAACAGATTGGGTATCGAATATTGTTCCTGTGACTAAAAAACAAGGAACGATAAGAGTATGTATCGATTATAGGGATATTAATCGAGCGTGTCCAAAAGACAATTATCCAACTCCCTATATCGATCAAATAATCGACGATTGTGCTGGAAGTGAACTATTCTCCTTTATGGATGGTTTTTCCGGCTACAATCAAATAAACATACTCCCTGCAGATCAACCTAAAACAGCTTTCATTTGTCCATGGGGAACATTTGCCTATTGTAAACTACCTTTTGGACTTAAGAACGCTGGAGAAACTTTTCAACGGGCCATGTCTTATGCGTTTCATGACATTAAGCACATTGTTCAACCGTATCTTGATGATTTACCTGCTCACTCATCACGTAGGGCCGATCATCCCACTCATTTAAGAGCAATTTTTATGAGATGTCGGCATTATCGGATAAGGTTGAATCCACATAAATGTGTTTTCTGCGTAGGATCGGGTCGTTTACTGGGATTTGTTGTCTCAAAATCAGGCATTCGTGTTGATCCTTCGAAGGTCGAAGCTATTGTTAAGTTGCCTCCTCCTTCGACATTGCGCCAACTCCAGAGTTTGCAGGGGAAAGCAAACTTTTTACGTAGATTTATTCAGAACTATGCCGAGCTTGCAAAGGGTTTTACCCGGTTGTTGAAACAAAATATTCCGTTCTTTTGGGACGAGGTCGCTGATCGATCGTTTGATGCACTTAAACACGCGTTGACCCATGCACCGTTATTGCATCCTCCCAACTACAACCAGGATTACTTTCTATATCTCGCTGCTTCTCATTCCACTATTGGGATGGTGCTAGTTCAAAAGGATGAATCTCACAACGAACATGTGATTTATTATCTTAGTCGAAATTTGAATCCGACTGAAATCAAATATACACATGTGGAGAAATTGGC
Organism: Pinus albicaulis; assembly: GCA_034641835.2. Taxonomy (NCBI): domain Eukaryota; kingdom Viridiplantae; phylum Streptophyta; class Pinopsida; order Pinales; family Pinaceae; genus Pinus; species Pinus albicaulis. The sequence continues at coordinate 159,757,501 of CM076581.1, forward strand.
CTTGGCAGCTGTTCAAGCTGTCCAACGTTTTCGACATTACATATTGTTACGTAAATCCACAGTAATTTCTGATTGCAACCCTATGATGTATATTTTGACCAGACAATTGCTAGGGGGCAAATATTCTAAATGGATAGTTATCCTACAAGAATTTGACTTGGAATTTGAAAAATCCAAGCCAAAGAAATCTTTGGTTTTTGCGGAACTAATGTGTGATTTTCCCTCTACTGATATTGAAACAGTGGCAGAAGAGTCCATTGTGGACGAATCTTTGTTTCTTATCAGTACGCTTGATCCATGGTATGGGGATATTATTGTATATCTCCAAACCCAATCTTTTCGGCCCGAAATTTCACGAACTCAGCGACGGAAAATACGTTTCCAATCCCAACAATATAATATCATTGGTGATACTCTTTATCGAAGAGGAGCGGATTCTGTTTTCCGACGTTGTTTAACTCATGAAGAAGCTGAGAAGGTCTTAAATGACTGTCATTCTGGAGCATGTGGCGGTCATATGTCTGGGTATGCCACTGCCCAAAAGATATTGCGTGCAGGTTATTTCTGGCCAACATTATTTAAAGATTGCATTTATGCGGTTCGGAAATGCCACAACTGTCAAATTTTTGATAGAAAAATGCGCGCGCCACCCGCTCCTCTTCACCCTATAATTGCTGTTGATCCATTTGCAAAATGGGGTATCGATTTTATCACATGTAACCCTCACTCGGCTGGGGGGCATGCCTATATTATTCTCGCTGTAGATTATTTTACGAAATGGGCCGAGGCGATGCCTACATATTCAGCTGACGGCAAGACTGCTGCAACATTTGTGTTCAATCACATAATTGCTAGGTTTGGTGTTCCTCAAGCTATTATTACAGATCATGGAAGTCATTTTCGGAACATCATGATGACTGAATTAACAGAACAACTTGGCCTACGCCACGATAATTCCACTCCGTACTATCCACAAGCAAATGGCCTGGTTGAAGCTATTAATAAAGTTCTAGTCACCATGATTAAATGAATCATTGGTATTCATAAAACGAATTGGCATTCCATGTTATTTTCAGCGCTTTGGGCATATCGAACCTCAGTCAAAACATCAACGGGTTTCACTCCTTTTCAACTAGTTTACGGTTTAGAAGCTGTGCTACCGATTGAATGCGAAATATCGTCATTAAAATTAGCCATAGAATTACTTCCAGCTACGTCTGAAGAGGAAAAACGTTTATTGTACTTAGCCCAATTAGATGAGAATCGGCGAAGTGCTGCAATAGCAAACGAGGCTCATGTTAAAAGGATAAAAGCTCAGTATGATAGAAATGTAACCCCTCGAAATTTTTCAGAAGGAGACCTAGTTTTACTCTATGATCAAGCTAACGACAAGCTAGGAGCTGGAAAATTCGTGCCTATGTGGCATGGTCCTTACATTGTGAAATGAAAGTTAGCAAAAGGGGCTTATGAGTTAGTGGATTTTGATGGTGTCCCTTTAGATAAACCCAGAAATGGGCTTTATCTAAAGAGATATTACGCTTAAACAAGGTGTGGAGATTTTTTGTTAGTTTTTAGATTTCTTTACTGTTGGTGTGTTTTAGATTAAAAAAGTGTGCCTAGTTTAGAAGTGTGTTTTTCACTATGACTGCTTATCTGAGTTTTACTCTTGATATTGCAGATGTCGACGTCTCTTCAAACCTACATTGGTTTTGCTGATGGTGCTTGTCGTAGTACACGGAACATTTCTTCCGCAGCTTGGGTTATCTATTCACCCTCTGACGAGTTAGTATCCATGCATGGGGTAAGCCTGGGTCAAACAACAAATAACATTGCCGAGTATAGTGCAGTGATTGAGTTATTATCTGAGTCCATATCTTTTGGAATTCGGAGTTTGATTGTAAGGTTGGATTCTGAACTTGTTGTATTACATCTTAACAGGGTTTATACCATTAGAAATCCGGTGTTATTACGGTTATTTTTGAGAGTTCGTCTCTTGGAACGTGAATTTGATTACATTGAATATCAGCATATTCCAAGACATTTAAATACATTAGCAGATTCAATTGCTTCTAGTATGATAAATAGACATTTGCAATAATTAAAAGTAGTAAAACAAAAAACATTCATGTATGCAGATAGCCGTCAAAAATAGTGATATATATATCATAGGAGTGTGTTCAAAAAATATACATCGTCTTCGATCATAGGTTGGAAACACCTTATGATCGGGAAAAATGGTAACACAAAAGTACAAAAATGAGTCTACATGATCATCTCATCACTGATGATGATCTCGATAGGAAACAACTGCTCGAGCTACCCTGCATAGGAACCTCCTGAAAGGTCCTGGGACTCCAATCACATATCTTTGAAGTCTGAGGGGAATATCATCTATACTCGTCTCTGGTATGTCTAGAGTCAAGTGCTCTAGATGATGTTCCAAATCAGTCAAAATTTCTACTGATTGGCCTGCTGGGGCTGGTGCGGGCGCAACTGGTTGCCTCCTCTCGAAAGGTTGGAGATGAGCTGGACGTTGTGGACCCACATCTGTATTTAAAAAAATTTTTGTTATTAGTTTTCTAAGACGATAAAAAATTAAAAAAATTTAGAACTTAGCAAACGTTGAAAAATGTTTTACCTGAATCATCCCACTGTTCCCCTGCAGGGAGAGACATCTCTCTATCTCCGCGGAAATCTATCCCTGCATATGGAAAATCCTCTATCGTAAAAAGTTGGCGATCCAGCCAATGAAAATATGAAGCAGGGACTCGTACAATCTCAGCGCCCTCGATAGCATGACGAGCCATCAGCGCGGACCAGCGAACCATTCTTGGTTCTCGAAGTCGACCGGCATCAACTGAAATACTCTGAGGAGCTAACTGAGGGACCCTCTCCAAAGCAAAAGAAACGACAATGGAACCATATCCAAAGTTTTTTAGTTTCCCGGTTTTTGCTCTGGTAAGTTGGCCTTTTATATTTGCCAACACAGCTTCGCACCAGTTGAAGATGGTGCCACAAAAACAGTCCACAGCAATGCGCATTTGGGAACCAGTAGCTACATGAAGCGCGGCACTCCCACATAGTTTGGTAACAGTGAATGCTATAACTTTCAGTTCAGGACGGATGTTATGTTTTATGTCAATCCGCTTGTCCCGAGGATCTGCCTGATCATTGCAAAATTCGAGTTGAAGACTAGCGACAGTCTGGCCACCTGGCCTAGTCCCAAACAAAGATACATGTTCGCCCCTCTTGGACAAACCAGTCAAAAAGTATATATCCTCCAGCTCAATTTCGAGCCGGTGGCCACCAATGAAGAAACATTGGTCCTCCACATGCCATCTGTCTACCAACCATGTTAAGAGTTCCACTTGTGCCCTCATGCCAGAGATGGCCCAGAATTTGTATAAGCAGCATGCTTTTAATGCCCTTTGTGTGGGCAAATGGAGTATTGCAGCTTCATCCACATCCTCATGTTCCCTTTCTCGCCAAATAAGCATCTTGTTAATCCTGCAACATAAAATAAGGCATATTAGCATGATTTCATTTGAAAACTTTTGGCAGAAATTTGAGAAAACTATGCTTGAATTTTAACCGCGCGAGTATCGCACCCGCCCTTTGTAAACAGAGCGTAGCTCCGCACGCAAGGTGTGTGTCGGGTGCGGCACCCCCGATTTTTTCCAGTTCAGAAAAAATCGGGGTCCGCAGGCAACCTGTGTCTCGCCTGCGGACCCCGCGGGCGCATTTTTTGACCTATTTTTGCCCTAAAAAATCAAACTAAAGCCTAAAAACGAATTTTAAATGGATGAAAAGCAAGATAAGGAGGTTGTGGATTACCTGGGGCTGACGATTTTCGTTTCCAACGGTTGAATTTTCCAGAATCTTCACGGGAACTTTTTATCCAAAAGCTTTTTACTTTTCACTCTGCAACTGAACGGTAAAAATGAAATAGAAAAGGTCCTTTTTATAAGTTTTTTCGAATGAATGAATTGTAAATTTATTTATTTTTCACTTTAAAAGGGATATTTTTGAAAGCATTTTTATTTATCTTAAACAGGTATGTGTAATTTTTTGAGTTTTTGTGCAGAAACAGGATTTTTCAGGTGAAATAATCATTTTTCAACAAAGAGCATACTTTTATCACTTTTTCGGACTCTTTCAAAAATTTTACGAAAAAGCGAAACCTTGGAGTCCTCTTTAAGCTCTTTTCAGACTCTCTAAATATGAAAAGATTGCCGAGTTCTTGACTTTTCAAACTCGTTAAAGTAAATGAACAGTCGTCCCTTCAGTATAAGTTTACCCCTTTTACGGACTGAAATGGACTATTTACGAAAAAGGTATACGTTGACTAAATACGGTCAATAGAGTTCTCTCCCGCATTATTTTATCCTTTTTCGGGCTCGAGAGACTAATTTTACAAAAAAGAACACTCATGGAGTTTTCTTAAGTTTTTCTTCTGACTCCCTAAAACTGAAAAACACCGAGTTTCTCCTATACTGGACTCGTTAAAACTTAACAGTAAAGGACCTGTTTAATTTTCAACAGGAACGGACCACTCCTTCTTAGGGTTCGAATTTTAAACTAAGTTGGACTCACCCGAAGGGTGAGCTTATAACCAAGCAAATGTTATCCTCCTCAAGCTTGTCAAAAATAAAGAGGTACTTGCCAGAAATGGTGGGGGAAAAGAGAGAAAATGAGCATGTTTGTTATATTTTAAAATTGTCCGAAAACTCAGTCGACCACTCTTGGACACGACACTTATATTCACCTGGGTTGGGAAATCCTTTGCTTAACAGTTAATCAAACCACATTGAAAATTTTCAGCCGGTTTCTGGGTATTAGCTTTGAGTCAATTGTCACCAAGCCATCTGTAGTGTCGTTATGTGTCCAAGAGAACAGTTCAAACAAAACCATTCATCTACAAAATATCTGTCATCCATCATTGACCATCCCTGAGTCAGTCCTTGCCAACATATTTTTCAAAACTTGATCTATGATTTCGTGTTGTGGGCTTGCCTACGACAGATCGCTTTCTATCGACATCAACACATTATCTAGGAAGTTGATCCAGAAATCGTCAGTACCTTGAAATCTGCATGCCTCAATGGCAGGTTTCTCGCTTTCGACGACAGGTTACATTAATGACCTTCGATCGAATGAATCCGTGACATGTTCGACTTCAACTCATTCATTCACATTTCATGGACTGTACTGAGTACTTTGAGAGCCATTGACATTACTGGTGGTTTCTCTCACACTTGTTAACAGTTCACATCATTGACTGGTAATCAAGTGGTTTCTACCATGTTCGACTTCAATACATTCATTCACATGGATATAATCGTACTGGTTCGAGATGCGGAAATCAAGACCCTGGATCTAGTTTCCACCATCCAGGCTGCGAGGAATTTTGTTGTCATCTATACAGTAGACTTTTGATAAACAGATGGCTGCGTCCATACTGTGTCTACATATATTTGTACTATGATGTATTCAAAATCATTCCCGTATCAGAACGATTTCAGTTAGTTTATAGTTAGTTTTTATCTGAGTATGGGAATGCCTACCTCAGTGATGACATATACATGTATATATTTTGCATTGAATGTTTTTACAGGTACCGACTGGGGTGTCCACAGGATGATCTTTGAAATGATAAAGTACTGCACTCTTCATATATGACAGACTATAGCTTCATCTATTACAGACTTTGCACTTTAGGGGGCAATTTGTTACACCGAAAACTGTCACCTTGACATTATGCTGACCGTATGAGCTCATTATTACTCATACTTCCTCCTTTTGCAAGTCTAATATACCAGCTCCTCATATCAAGCTTCAAAATCATAAGAAAATCCTTAAAATCCCCTAAAGAATTGGTATCGCACTTTCTCCATGCATTCCCTGCGGTCCCGCACCTAAAGCTCAGCCTGCATGCGGAACCATACCGCACGTTCTTTGTGTAATGGGTGCGGACCTCTGTAAAACATAAAAAGGCGCGAAAATGAAGATTAAAAAGTGAATTCCAGGTGAATTCTAGAAGATTCTAGACGGGAATTCTCGGAATGGATACGCTTTGAAGCTGGTTCATGCATCCCTTTCTTAATGGAGCCAACCCCTTGATGTAAGGAGCTTATCCCTTTGAAGGAGGATTCTATCCCTTCATATTTGGAACTAGAAACCTCCTCTCTTTCACTATAAAAAGAGGCCTTGGGTAGCCTCAAAGGGAGTTCAAGCTTATGAGATTTGAAGTGAAATGCTGTTGAGATTTAGACTTGAGTAACTCAAGACTTTCTGTGAGGTTAAATCACTCATCCTCATTTGTCTTAGTTCAAAGAGTGCAATGCTTGTCAGAGTAAAGGAGATTCCTGCTTCGGACCCCGGGAGGACCTGCACAACATCAAGGCACAGGTTGTAAAGGTTTTCTATCTTTAAAGTTAATAAAAATATACTTATTTCTCTCATTAAACTGTCAATTTGTGGTTTATTTCATAAATTCCTTGATCATTATGATAAGTATGATTTATGATAATGTCTATACAGGTGCTGCTTAATCTTTTTCCTTGTTTGTGATTGCAGATATATGAAGGACGTTCTTTCAGTGCACGGGAAGGACTTCAACAAAATCAAGTAAGCAAGCAAGCGTTGGACAAGAGGTAGGTTCTTACACCCGTATAGTGTTTTTATAAATCTTATATGCTTAGAGAGAGATTAGTATAATTGGCTGTTTGTTGCTAGTTACCTTTTGTACTAGAGAGATCGGTCTTGTCCGCAAGACGGATTAATCTACACAACATTGCTATAACTTACAATGGACAAGTTTACCATCCTGCACACACTTTTAGGGTGTATTATTAAGGGATGAATTGGCTACTTCCTTGGCTATTTCTGGTCTCAATATCTTGTATGTGTCTGTTACATTATGCATTTTATCCTTTGCTGCAGTAAGTAACCTGCAACAATCTGTAATCTCTTTGATTGTAATTTATCTGTCTTTCTACTCTGCTCTCATTTATTGTTATATTGATATTTGTATAGTAAGGAATTTACTCCTAATGGTGCAGTGAAGTTTTTTTCAAAGGATTCATCACCATACAATGTAATAGAAAATGGAAGCCAGGACTGTAGCATCACTGTGTGGACCACAGCCAGTCCACGCCCTATTTTTATTTTTTATAAGTTTTAGATCCATTAGTTGAACATGATAATTGGTTTGATGCCCCAAGCTAACTCTAAAGTTAATTCACTATATAAAACACTTCTCCCTAATCCATATAACTAAGGGTCATCATCAAAATATGCCCATGCACCATCCTTACCCACTTCTTCAGCAATCTGCCTAGGAGGCTTAGGTACTATGATTTGGGAACAACTCTTTTACAGAATTGATACCAAATAAAATAGGAAAAGCACATTGAATAGGAAGAATTTAGGGTGAATTCTTAAGGGGTGAATTGGATACGTCCTTGGAGAGTATGCGCTAGCTCACCCTAATCTATTGAGGGTATGTTAACTTACTAATAGTGATATGTATGAGAGTATGGAGAGATAGTTGAGTCATTGGAGAAAGAGCCTTAACTGCCTTTACTATTTTGAGCTTGTAATTGGTTTGAATTTATGATGAGTGATGAATCACCTATATCGAAGGAGTGCTCCCCTAGTTGGCACCTTACCACATTATTTAAGGTCACTCCATTTGCTAGAGCTTGTTGTAACTTACAATGGACAAGTTTACCATCCCGCACACACATTTAGGGTGTATTCTTAATGGATGAATTGGCTACTTCTGGTCTCAATATCGTGTATGTCTATGTTACATTATGTATCTTATCCTTTGCTGCAGTAAGTAACCTGCAACAATCTGTTATCTCTTTTATTGTAATTTATTTTTCTTTCTACTCTGCTCTCATTCATTGTTATATTGATATTTGTATAGTAAATATTTTACTCCTAATGGTGTAGTGAAGTTGTTTTCAAAGGATTCATCACCATAAAATGTAATAGCAATGGGAAGCCAGAATTGTAGCATCACTGTGTGGACCACAACTAGTCCACGCCCTAATTTTATTTTTGATAAGTTTTAGAGCCATTAGCTGAACATGATAATGGGTTTGATGCCCCAATCCAACTCTAAAGTAAATGCTATGAGATTCACTATATAAAGCACTTCTCCCTAATCCTTAGAAATAGGGGTCATCATCAAAGTATGCCCATGCACCATCCTTACCCACTTCTAGAACAATCTGCCTAGGAGGCTTAGGTATTGTCATCTGAGGAAAAATATTTTAAATAATTGAAACCACATCAAATAGGAAAAGCACATTGAATAGGAAGAATTTTCCTATCTTTAAATAATTTTACATTCCTAGCTTGCTAAATACCCAAGCTAGGATTCAAGGAAGTTCTTTGTAATCCTTCACTGAAGAGTTATGGCACCAACCTCTTACACCATTTTCAACTATGCCACCAATTCAGATTTTTTTCAACCTAGTCAAATGTTTAATCTCCCTCTAAACTTGCATAATGTAGTTACAGTCCATGACAAGATGTTTATTGGTATTTTCACATACCCTGCATAAACTGCACCTATCGATTCTTTCTCTATTCCTTCTCAGAAGATTATACCAAGTCAAGTATTTTTTTTAGTGCAAACCACATAAAATTTTAGCCTTTGAGGGATATTTAAATATCCAAACTCTCCTCCTCCACCAAACATGGGTAAACATGGGCAATTAATCCATAAGGGGGCACCTTGTTTCATTCATATTGGAATTTGGATGGTGGTTGAAGAGTTATTTTATAATACAATGTGGTTGATACACTTGTTGCACCGCCCTTCATATTTTATCCAATAGTTATCAGCTATCCCCATCTTCTAAAATTCCAATCTGCTAACCCTGAGATCAGTGCTTTTGGAGAGGGATAAATTTAATAATACTTTCTCATGACAAGAGGCATCAAAGGAGAGAAAGTGGCATATGATAGGTTGGAAACAAATAGTTATGCCTAAATTGGAATGAGAAGCAGGGATAAGAAAACAGGTAAACAAAGCTCCATGTGTTTCTCTCTGGCAAACAGATGAACCTTATCTAATAGGTATCAGCGATGTCCATCTTCTAAAAGTCCAATCTGCTGACCTCGATATCAATGCTCTTGGAGAGAGATAATCATAAAGTTAATAAAAAAAATTCATGACAATAGGCATTGAAGAAGAAAAAGTGGCACTTGATAGGTTGGAATAAATAATTATGCGTGGTGGGGTATTGATCATTTTTTTAAGGGGTATATGTATAAAATTTGGGTGTTTCTCAAAGATTGTGGAGTTCAAAGCAGTATTCTGAGCCTTGAAGTGATCTGTGGTATTCCTGTTCTAATTATGCAATATTTCCTGTTCATAGTTATGGTACGCATTAGCCAAGACACTGTCAGAGAGGGCTGCATGGGCGCTAGCCATGGAGAAAGTTGTGTTAGAGTATTTCTAAGCAAATATATTAATCTCCAAAATTATTTAAGATGGGGCATTCAAGTCTTTGGCAAACATGTTGATAAGCGCTCCTATGGTGCTTTTAGGAAATGGGATATCAATTGCATGACAAGTTGTTGATGTTCAAATCACTGGCCAAATTCCTGCTCAAATCACTAAAGCAGCCAGTCTGTGGGCGTTGGAGATATCAAACAATCAATTCAGTGGAACTATTCCCTCTGGCATTGGACAACTGTGGAATCTCAGCAGCTTTCTGACCAGTCACAACAATATATCAGGGACTATTCCAGTGGAACTCACTAGTTTATCCTCACTATCAAGGCTTTCTCTTGATCACAATATGTTGTATGGGGAGCTTCTTGAGACAATAATATCATGGAAAGGTCTTTCTCAACTTAACCTTGCCAACAACCGCATCACCTGATCAATTCCTACATCGCTTGGGTTGTTGCCTATTCTTAACAGCCTTGACCTCTCAAACAATTTGCTTTCAGGGAAAATACCTCCTGAGTTAGACAATCTCAAGTTGAGTTTTCTGAATGTGTCTGACAACCTTTTGTCTGGCTCTGTTCCTTTTGGTTACAATAATCTGGCCTATGATTAAAGTTTTCTTGACAATCCGGGCCTTTGTGGAGGCGAGCCATTAATCCTAACTTCATGTTTCCAGCAGAAAGGAAGATCTCAAAGCCATCTATATAGGGTATTAATTTCGGTTATTGCTGTGATAGTAGTACTTTGCTTGATTGGTATAGGTTTCTTGTATAAGACATACAAGAATTTTGTTCGGGTTAAATCAAGTACAGAGTCATGGAATCTCACAGCCTTTCACAGGGTATAATTTGATGAGTCAGACATTCTGAAGAGATTGACAGAAGATAATGTTATTGGAAGTGGAGGTGCAGGCAAAGTGTACAAGGCAACACTGGGAAATGATAATATTATTGCTGTGAAATAGATCTGGAACAACAGGAAACTGCAGTCTGCCCAAGACAAGGGATTTCAAGCAGAGGTGGAGACTCTAGGGAATATTAGGCATGCCAACATGTCAAGCTGCTCTGTTGCATATCTAGTTCAGATTTACTAAGGCATGCCAACTTTGTCTTTGGATTTACCTTAAAAAAAAAATCTCTGTTTTTTTTGCTACTTATTCCCACAATCTCTAGACTTTGATACAGATAAGTAGTGATTAATGACAAATGAAATGTAATCAAGATGTTTCTTTAGTCTAGATATTATTGCTGCTACAATCACTCTTTTTAGAAATGTAACACAACACATCTCTTCACCATTCCTCTACTGTAAAATACGCTGCACTAGAAGATACACCTTGGGTGTTAAAATATCCCTTTTATGTGTAGCTTCTAAAATGTCCTCATTTGTTCTAGATAAATTTCCCACATATTATAAGCATAAAATAAACCGAAGTCCTCAAGACAGTTGGGGGATGTTAAAAGTTCATCATTACTAATGCAAATGTCACTGCCACCTGACAACTTTTCAAACAAGCTTGAGAATCTGAGTGATATTTTTTATTTTAATGTTATAAGGTCGATCATTATATTAGCTTTAAATACCATCATTAGAATGGTGGAAATAATTCCACATAAGACATTTCAAATCGGGAAAAATTTTGTATCAAATCTCTAAACAATTATTAACTGTTTGACCTTGTAGACCCTACAAACAATTTATACCATATTATGTATACCTAAAACCATTTGAAAATTCCTTATGAAATATTTACAAATGAAATTATTTAGTGTTAGTTTCTCCTTTTGGGATTATCCTTCCTTCAAATAATGCTATAAAGTCCCCTATGATAAAAAATATTGCCTATCAGCAATTTTTGATCTCTTCTTCCCAATCGGTTTAGGGTCCTTTTCCGTGGTGGTAAACATCATATTCCTTGGTGGAACACCACACAATATTGTTATTTTTGGATTGAAAAGGAAATTTTATGGGTTTTGTTTAGTTGATTGATGTGAATCATTTTCTACTTTCTTTTCCTAGAGGTTATATAAAATGAATGTGCCACTATTGTAAGACACATTGTAAGTTCCATGTTGCCATGACATTGATCATGAAATACGAGACTAAATTAAAATTATTTTGTTGGGAAGGACACTTTTTTACCATGGAATCTGGTTTATTTAAATAGTTGAGAGAGCAATCTTAGAGGTTTACTCACAAATTCATTGAAATTGAAAGAAGGTATAATATTCTAAGGAAAGCGTCCCTAATGTGCAACTCAATTGTCGTATTATGTAAATAAAGAGACTTTAAATTCAAATCCTTGGAGGATACAAATATAATGATATGAGAATATTGGTCCTATAAGTATAATGAAAGGGACAATTAAAATTAAAAATAAATAAATAAATAAATATGTAAACAAAAACATTCAATTCATACACCCATTTCTCTTTTCTTTGATATGTTCGCATCTTGCCAACCACAATGAGAGAGGAAGAGAACATGCATCCAGCTACCCAAATATGTCAAACATATAAGTATCAGCCATTTCACTATGAACCATTGTCAACATTGTCAAGCTGCTCTGATGCCAAATGGGAGCCTGTATGAACAACTTCATATTTCTCAAGGGGAAACGTTGGATTGGCCTACTCGTTATAAGATTGCTTTTGGTGCTGCTAAGGGAATGTCCTACCTGCATCATGGCTGTTCCCCTCCAATAATACATAGGGATGTTAAATCATATAATATATTGCTGGATTCTGAATTGGAGGCCCATATTGCTGATTTTGGTTTAGCTAGAATTGTAGAGAAGCTGGGTCAGATGAATGTAATGTCAGGGGTTGCTGGAACATATGGATATATTGCCCCAGGTAAGAATTTACCCGACACCAGGGAAGTTGTGGAAATGCGGCTTTCCTGCAGCACAGATGAACGAATTATAAAGGAAGCAACTACCACTTTGTCTCCCCATCTCAAGAGGAATCCCAGTGCTTTTAGATATGCTTCCCCTTATATATGCACTAGCACATGTCCATTTAATGACAATAAATGTGGCATAGACTTGTGACCTTTACCTTAATTTATAGCCGATATTAAAAGCATTGTTCAGTGATGCTCTTTACCTTCCTGAACTGCAGGAGAATTTGATTCACAAAGAAGTACTAGATCTCTATCTTATATTGGCTTTATCAGTTTGTTCCAAACAGGAGATACATCTATCCCCGTGGAAACATTTCACCAATCCCTTGCAAAGAAGCAGTTGTTATCCCCCAAATCACCAAGAACAAAGTTGCAGACAAATAATAAACCTGTTGGGTATTCAGCAAAGACATCAGGAGATCCACCAGCCAGATTTGGTGACAAGTCATATCACAGCTAGAATCTCACTCTCTCGATAGCAGCACACATATGAGTTGTTGTTCTGTAGCATAGCCTTCAAAACAAGAATCAAGTTGAGTTTAACATTCCCTTTAGTGTATATAATAGGGAATTTTTGCAGCACAAATGTGAAACATTATATTTAGGGTAGCCTGTTTTGAGATTGTTCTATCAAAGAGATGATGACAAAGGAATAGATGTAGAACAATGCGGTACATCATGGATGAATGATTGACAGTAACTTCGCTGAATCTCTTCTATCATTTAAAGGTAGTTATGAGGCTTTGTTGTCTGGTTATTGTATTCAGAATTGTAGTGTATTTTAACCTATTAGGCATCTGCAAATGAGGAATTGTAACCACAAAAAGTAGTAGCTATCAAAGGAGGATATACAAACAGCCTACCAGAGTGTGAAGATACCTCCAAGAATTGTATGAAGTAGAATAACGTTGAGTAATTTTCATTTTGTCACTGAAGATTGTGTCTATATGGCATGTTTTATTACATGCTTCATCTTTAATGCAAGTCAGATATTAAATTGGATTCAATTGGTGTATTACTGTTAAATTCTACACAGACTTCCTACGAGAAAACACTTAACTTTAACCCTTATGCACTTTATTTTTGGCCATCTATCTAATAATTAGTTATGTTCTCTTACCACCAGTTATGTTCTCTTTGAGGCAATCAAAAAATAAATTTACAACCCACTGATTACTTAATTCACGCACAACTTAACCAAAATAGGTTTCCTTGTTGTGCAGGTGTTTATTACTATTGTGAATTGTGTGTGGCACTGAACTGGGATTGAGTTTAATACACAGTTCAATGCTTAGATTTTTTTATAATCCAGAGCCAATTCATCCCTTTATCTTGTCCATTCAGGCCACATTTCATGATTGAAAGTAAGATTAGGTCAAGGTTCATCCAGGGTGAAAACTGTTTCAGTCATAATTGACTTCATCATATCCACGAACAACTTGCCAGTAATTGATATCTGGCCAGATTTGTCATGCCTATAGAACAAGATGGTTCTTTGGGTTATATTTTATTTGGAATTATAAGTTATAACTACCAGATTTGAAAAGATGCATATACTGAAAATGTATCTCTCCTTGTACAAATTTAAAACAAGACATCATTTGTACAACAATACTAGGAGAGCATTGGCAAGTTCTAGAGTGGACCTCCTCTCCAATCAATGGAGCTATCAGGTAAATACAGGGTGCCACTGCTACTACTTGTGGGATTCTGCTACAAACAGATTCATGGCATGGCATGGGCATGACATGGGGAATTTCGAATCGAGTTTTTCTAATGGTTCCCTTTATGTTGATGGTTATAATTTTAACAGATTCAGTAGGGTGGCTGCAACTAGCACATATTCCTTTCAATATCCAGATTTTGAAGGCACAAGAAGGAATAATATTTTGAAGAAGTGAGAAGCAGTTCACCTTATTATAGTTACCATGCTAGGTCTTCCTTTAAGAGATTCCTAGCATCAAATCATTTCCATAAATATGGTTGTGTAAGAGTCGTGATGGTGTTGTAATGTAAATTATGTTTCCATAGTTGAACATCTGAAGTATTTTGCGATATTGTTATGGTACCATGGCACCTAGATCGGATCCAATGTTTATCAACACTTTTTTAATAAAATGTTTTCTTTTCTTCCCGTTTTTGTTCATTTCTCCTCAAACTCCTCTCCAACCTCAATATCAGTGCTAGTAGTAGCATGAGCAACAACACTACGCTTAGCAGAAATAGAAGAACGTGTTTTCCAAACTGCATGAGAACTACTTCCCTCATGAGTCACCATGTGCCATGCTTGGTCTCGGTGGTTCTCTTCCTTCTCCTCTTGGTTCAACTACCATATCTTCATTGGAACCAACACCCCGAACTCCACTAGACAACGATTCACCATTTTTTAGTAGTGATTCGCCATTTGTACTGGTGATTCGCCATGATTTTACAAGATAATATAATCTCATGAGAAATTCGCCAAAAAATTATATATACATATTATATTATTAATAAAATTGCCTTCCATTTTTCCTATGTATCATGGGGATTCGCCCATTTATTATATATATAAATTTAGGGGGGTTCTTAAAATTTTCCCTGTAAAGGAGGCAATGTTTGCATTCTACACGAACGACGAGATTGTTGAGGGTGTTCTTCCACGATGGATTAATCAATTTTAGAAATTAACAACATAGATAAAAAAAAGGGTAGCTAGGAAAAAGGGTTTATCAACTATGAACTGCAATATATCGTTTCCAGTACGTGTAGGTTATCTCCCCAAATTTTGGGTTTGGTGTATCACAGTAGACAAGGCAGTTGAACCAGTTACCTATGGCAGGATAGCAACCTATAGGGGAATTCCAAAATATACCCAGAGGTACATGGAAATGTAGTCTTTGGTAGTGTTTTCTAATGTGTCCTATACGATAGGAATTATTTTGATATACTTTTCATATGGGGATAAAAATATGATATACCCAAGGGTACGTGGATAACGATCCAATATACTTAAGTGTGTATAATATTGACTACCTCCATAATGTAGCGCAGACAAATAATGATAGCTCTTCCATTTAAAGACATTGGAACACATATCTAGCCTAAACCTCTATGTGTGTTGTTAATGTTCCAAATTCTACATAGGTTAATTGAATAAATTTTAAAGTTAATCTTCAATTAAGTTTCAATTTCAAGGCTCATGGTACAAATACACCTGAACTTCCTATGATGCAACTAGCATGATGAAAATTACTCTTTCGTTTTGATGAAGATCTATCTACGGGAAGGAAGAAACAAACAATGATGCAACAGTCAAATATGTAGCAAAAAATAACTTCCTAAGCATATCTTTCAATGTACTATTCCAATGCAAATTGAAAACCCTATATGCAATGCAAAAAATGGAAAATTATCTTTTCTTTTGCTTTTCAATTTCAAATGCAATGAAAAATAAAATGAAGTTAGATCATTGACCAAAATAACTCACACAGACTACAACTGTAATATGAAAATTCTTTTTATTCAATCAACAATCAAGCCAAGTGTTCACAAAACCTAATTTAAACGAAGAAAGAAAAACCAAAAAAATCCTCATCAAAAGGAAATCAAACCAAAATTTAAACACACTGATGGCCTTTACAGAAAAAAAGGTCAGTACAAAGGCCCAGTAAAAATAAAAAAACAAAATCAAAACTCAGAGCAAGGCATAGAAATGCAATGTTTTCATCCTACAGGAACCATCGCAGGCTAGACACAAGCACTAGTGTGATGCATCACACTTAGAGAGAGAGACAAGCGTGTCAGGTCACTTTGTCTTAGATTAGAAAGTGCGTTGGGGCTAATTTTGTTCAAAAAGAAAAACAAAAAACCCTACCTAGATCAAACTAATGTTTTCCCAAGACCAGTTACTTTGCAAACAAGCCAATTTAAGTCAAATTGAAATGTATAAAATGGTGTTATGCAGGAAAATCCTATCTGCCGATAGAGACAATCCTTCTAGCCCTAGGATGGGTCTAGTATCAACAGGGAACAATTAGAATCCTACTTTCCTAGATTGTAAATGCATGGAGATCGTGAATAGATCACCTACCCCGATTTGATGCTATTCCTCACTTGAATCCTTTAATCCTTCACATTCCGTAGTCAAATCTTCATCATCACCGGCATTTGGTTATCTGCACAAGGGATCAAACAACAACAAACGTTAAAGCATAACTTATATCTTGCATATAAAATCTACCTAGTTGATCAAGGAAAACTAAGAATGAAATCACACATTAAAGACAAGAATGGAAAGCATGAATCAATTATATTATATTAAAATATAGAGGGGGAGTCACAACCTGCGCCTTGATGTTGCAAGTTTCCTTCAATGGGTTGGATCTAGGCACATCTCCAAAGCACTCGTTTCAACTTGATGTGAAGGGAAAAATGTCTCAACACTCGCTCGATACCTATAGCAACAAATATCTTTATGTTGTTCTAACTAGCAGAGCTATGGGAGATTGTCCATTTTATAGCAAAGGAGGAGGGAGAATGGATCCACTTAAGGTGGGGGAATGGGTTATCTCTTTGGGTGGTTCCATTTTTTTAGGAACAAAGATCCAAAAGGGAGAAGCTTGGCTCTATCCTCAGGAACAAACAACCAGCTCTCTGCCACGAAGCTTCTAGATCTCGAAGCTTCACTTCCATTTTAAAAAAAAAATCCATAAGAGGATCGGTGTGGATATTATCTTCATTGTAGCATCGATCAGCACTGCCCTAGACCAAAAAATATCCATTTGCGTGAATGAGACATGGCGAGGGTGCGTCACTCCAGATAATCATGTTTTCAAGGAGTTGTTTCTAGAATGGTCAATGGAGAGTTTATTGATTGTGCTGGAAGGCATATTATGGCACATTTTCATGATGGAAAATAGACACAGGGGTCACTGTTAGGGGTCTCCAGGATCAGGAACTGGGAGTACAGGGAAAGTGACAAATTGATGTGTAACAGATTCCCCCTAAAGCATGAATTCCAAACGAGAGTGAGGGGTGAAATGCTTTACGAATACGTGCGAGGACCAAGAAAACGTTGTCAGAAAACCTGCGCAAACAATCACATATATACATAAACTGAAATATCTGAAATAATCACATGACATGAGGTATGGACGCAGCCACCCATAGAAGTGATCATGAAACAGGATCCGAGGTATGGTTGCAGCCACCCAAATAAAGAGGATCACAAATATAGACTCAAGGTATGGTCGCAGCCATCAAATTGAAAGAGTCATGTGGAGAATCATGAATAATACATATCGCCTCGTAGCCTAGGCTTTATCAAACGAAACCTAGGGTCTTGCGCTCTGTCACGACTCGATCAATTAAAAATTCAAGCATGTGAATAAATGAGTTGAAATTGAAAATGATAGAAAATCGCCTGGCTACAAGTCAATGATGTAAACCGTTAACAGGCACGAGAGAAACCACCAATGATGACAATGGCTCTCACATAATCACCTAATCGAAGGCCAATGATGTAAGTCAGTCATCAGATGCGAACAACCTGCCATTAAGGAATGCAGGCTCTAAGGTACTGGAAAAGGGATCTCTAGATCAACTTCTCGGATAATGTGCTGAAGTCGAAAAGAAGTGATCTGTCAAAGGAGGGCCATAATGTATCCCAGATCATCAACACGATATTAAGGTAATAAGATAATAATGAAAGTGATCAGAGAACCAGGCAATGAATGAGACGTAGAAGGAGCTTCTCTTGAACATATCAGAGATAGGACTCCGAAGTTTGGTAGTATTTGACTCAAATGGAATCATAGGTCATGTTCGACAAAAATGGTAATGGAATGAGAGGAAAAACAAATTTCCCAAACCCATGGAGGCAAAGTGACGAATCAAGGATATCCGCAACCTGACAAGAAACAGAGGATGTGTCACGTTTAAGAGCGGTATACTGCCAACACAATTGATTAATGCTTTCCATTTCCCCCCACCATTACTCGTAAGTACCCCAATTATTTTTGTATACACGCTTGAAGGGGATAACATATTCTTGTGATATAAGTTTGTCCTTTGGACAAATCCATCCTAGTACATTTTACGAGCCCTAGGAAGGAGAAACTTGATGTTGTCATGATGACGGATCCAATGTTGTTGAATTTTAACATGTCCGACAAAGGTGGAACTCGGTGTTTTTTCACGTTAAGAGAGTTTGAAAAGAGGCGAAAATAAAATTCTAGATGGCCCTTTTCGTAAATTGTCGCTCATACCCGAAAAGGTAGAAAATGATGTGTGATAGAACCTCTTAGTCGCGATTGACTAAGGTATTCCTTTTTCGTAAATAATTTATCCTAGCCCGAAAAAGGGGTAAATGTATACTGGGTAAATGACATTTATTGCACTTTAACGAGATCAAAATGACAAGAACTCGGAAATATTTTCATGTTTAGAGAGTCAGAAAAGAGTTGAAAGATGACTCCTCCTGGAGGAACAAGTGTTATAAAGGATAGCAACTGGTTCTGGTTATGGTGGAACAACTCAAAACAAAAGAAATCTCAAGTGGCCGGCTAACAAGAACACTCATGGTAGCGGTTCCTCGGGAATTGGTAAAACAGTCAAGTGAATGTGTATGATCGACCAAGCATATGGTGACAATGGAATGAGAGAACCAAGGTTCATCTGGAAAAACAAACTCATAAAATGGAAATCATAAGAGGTAAAAAGAGAATGGTTTCATTTTTACACAAGCTTGAAACGAAGATAAACTATGCCTGGAAATAGTTTGCATGACCCCAGCATGGTGACTCAATTCGGGGTAAATGCGCCCGCAAGCTTCAGTCCATTCGCCTGAGTAGACTTATACTTAGTAATAGGTGGATGGAGCGAAGGTTCAACCATGAGATCAAATGGAAGACTCGATTGGTATCTTACGAGATCTAATCAAAGATTTGAATTGAAAAAGGGAACTTGTTTCATTTTTTAATGAGGGTGACACAGTAAAAGAACTATCCTCATAAGACCCAATTCATTTTTTAATGAGGTTGACATAGTAAACAAACTATCCTCATGAAAGTTGGTTTCATTTTTTAAGGAGCTTGACACAAGAAAATGAACTATGCTCTAATGAGCTTGTTTCATTTTTTAAGGAGCTTGACACAAGAAAATGAATTGTGCTCTGACGAGATTGTTTAATTTTTTAAGGAGCTTGACAAAAGAAAATTAATTGTGCTCCAATGAGCTTGTTTAATTTTTTAAGGAGCTTTACACAAGAAAATTAATTGTGCTCCAATGAGCTAATCAAGACATATGAAAATCCATGGCATCCAAGAGGTTCTCATCTAATGAGAGAACAACATCTCAGAAATCACGATATAACGCCCTTGGTAGATGGTACACAATGACAATATCAATGGATGAGGGCAATGAACAAGTGGCCACATAATTAACTTGTGGCAGGGAAGATACCACTAGCAGTTACGGACCAGGAAGGAACGATGGTGGATCAGATGTCACATCAAGATCAAAGAATGAAAGCTGATCAATGGTCACGATCTGACCTTCATGTGGAAAATATATCACACGAAAGAGGGAAGAAACAAGCACTCCCATGACATAAGTATAGTCGCGCCCTAGGAGTAAGTTAAAATCCAAAGGGCCTGGACAACCATCACGTCTATATAGACAATATTTCCTCCCAACGTAATAAGTAACTTCGGAAGGATCCCTAACGGTTGACTGGTTCCTCTGTTAAAGGCCAACAAATTTTGAGTAACAGGCACAATTGGCGGAGAACCAAAAGCTTGCCAGGTAGTTGAGGATAGAATACTAACTGAGGCACCTTCATCTATAATCATACCTAGTACAACCATATCATAGGCATGTACAATGATTTTAAAGGGCACGTAAGAAGGAAGGTGGTATCCCGTGAATTGACTCCAATCAAAGGAAGCGACCAAAATACATGGAGGGGGTGCCACAGGAATAAGAGGATTATCTCCCTGCATAATGGGAGCGGAAATACCATCCTCCTGAACTTTGATAACAAGAGCAGGAGGATCACTTTCTTGGACTGCGACGACGGGAATCAAAGGATCACCCTCCTGGATCATGAAAACAGGAGGATTACCCTCTGGTCCTGGGGAATCAAAGGAAACAAAGGGAACCTGATTGGGATGAGGCCCACTCTTGATAGAAAAAACCTGATGAACTATGGGTGGAATCAGGTTGACCTTCTTCTCAACCAATGATTGGTCAGAAATGGACTCCAAAAAATGAATTTCAAAGAGAGAGGAATCGACCGAAGAGGAATCCCAATCAATTACTTGACCAACTAGCAAAGGACTCGAAGAAAACTTCCAGTAACCAACAGGAAGACAGGACTTAGAAGTCGAAAGGGGATCCAACACTTTAGAAGCTTCATCCATATAAGGAAAGAGGTGAATGGCATGGTTCCCTTCACACAACCTACAATGAATTTTGATCTTACCCTATTTCTTATGAGTCTTATTATCTCTAGCTAAAGACTCATCATCAGCATGATGCCCAGAGGTTGATGATGAAGGATAAATCGGGGAAATAGACCATACTTCTAACACCTTGGGAATTCCAGGAAAATCATGAAGAAGGTGGTCACCCTCGCATAGCTTGCAAGGAAATTTGACTTTACGGGATGCAATGAGAGGTCTATCAACATTAGTGGCATGGGTAGAAATAGTTGTTGGTTTTCCCCTTGCTTATTTTCCTTCTTCTTCTTCAACTTATTCTTCTTCTTCTTAGCCACCTGGTTACTAGAATCCAAAATTTCACCAGGCGAAGAAGGAGAACAAGGTGAAGAAATAGGTGAAGAAAGCGAGGGTTCAACCTTAATATCAACATGGGGTTGACATAGTTCAGACAGAGGAGAAATCATTTGAGAAACAATTGGTATATTCAAAACCATAATGGTTGAAAATAACCAAACTAGTAGACCAATGGTTAATCTTGGGAGGGATAACGTTGCCATATACAGGGCACCAACATTTTTGAAAGAAGGAAACGAACTAGGATTCCCATTCGAGGGGACCCCTGGGTTGATGAACTCAGGAACCGTCGCCATTGAAATCAATCTAAGATGAGCATGGGTAAAATGTTATAATGGACAATAAATTTTAGAAATTTAAAAAAAAAAAAAAAAATAGAACAAATCAAAAGGGGTAAACTAGGCAAAAGGATTACTAGGTAGTCGCGAACTGCAATATACACCTTGGTGATAAAATGAAAGAGTAATGACCAAGAACTTAACGTACGATAGACAATCTCCCCAAGTTTTGTGTTCAGTGTATCATGTCTACAAGGCAGGCAACTCAGTTACCTATGGCAGGTTTGCAACCTAATTGTGTCTCCCAAAATATATGCGACAGTACATGGGAGTCCAAATCCGTAGTAGTGTTATCTAATGTGTAACCGTTCGATGAGAGTGTCCCAAAATATACTTTCATACATCAATATACTTCCATATGCGGGATGGGATATCACCCCCAGGTTGTAACGCAGACTGTTAGCGACAGCTCCTATGCTTAACGACGCTGAAACATGTCTCTAGCCTAGACCTCTAAATGTGATTCGATAGATTCCAAATTCTCCCTAGGTTGATTGAATAAATTTTAAGGTTGATATTGAATTATGTCTCAGTTTTAAAGTCCTACTGATGTCACCTGAACCCCTAAGATGCAGCTAAATGAGAGAAGAACCCTTCATTTCGATGGATACTATGTTAATGAAGGAGATAGAAACTCACACAATCAACACAGAAAAACAAAACAAATGCATAAAATGACATTCACTTTTCTCTTTAAGTGTGGAAATTTAAAGCGAAACAATTTCTTCCTTTCACTAAATGCACTTAGAAGCAAATCGAAATATAACTTTTCATTTTCTAAAGCGAAACAAAACAAAAAATATTTTTGTATTTCTCTTATAA
The DNA here is from genome assembly GCA_034641835.2 of Pinus albicaulis. NCBI lineage: Eukaryota > Viridiplantae > Streptophyta > Pinopsida > Pinales > Pinaceae > Pinus > Pinus albicaulis. Next base: position 159,779,814 of record CM076581.1, read on the forward strand.
GCACAATGTGAAATGTAGAATGAAAATCAATCAAAAATACTTTGAGTACTAATGAAATATCTCAAAAATGCATGTAAGAAGAAAATATTTCAAAAAACCAAAGAGAGACGTAAACCATTTTCTTCAGAAAAAGACACTCTTCACATACACACTGATTGATCACTCAAAGAAAACAAACTTCAGTCGGAGGAAAAGCAATTGTAATCTATGCTTGATGGCGAAAATAAACTCAAATGCATTCAAAGTTGACACTTGAAAATGATATTCGTGAGAACCGACCGAAAGAAAAACCTCAATCAAACACAAAGCCTGAAAGATATGACAAGATTTGATTCAATGAGAAGTCTAGAATTCAACAAAGTAAGCAACCATTCGGATGACCCGAGGACACCTAGAAACCCTAGGAAGACAAGGATGTAGTAGCTTTACAGAAGAGACAACCAAAGGTGAAAATTTTGAATCAGAATTGTCACTGAACAAAGAAGAACAAGAGCTATTCAAAAAAGAAAGAACACTTAGAGGGATAAGACCCACTGGCTGACCAAATGAAGGAAACCCTAAAAAATTTACACATCGAGATCGGCACGACTGTTAAGCTACAACTCACGCTAGAAGGGTAAAAGTGCGACTGTGTAAAATGCATTCAGTGCTAATCGGCGCAAGTTTCAGAGCAATATCGGCACCGATCAAGGAGAAGACTAAAAAATAAAAGGGTTTTCTAAACTGACACCAGGCTTATCACTTCAACAGAGAGATAAATGTCTATAAGCAATTACAGAACCTACAAAGACAAGGAGATGGACACTTGATGAAAATTGATGACAATACAAGAAATCAAAAATAAAAAACAAGAGACTTAAAGGCTAGCACTTCCCAGCGGAGTCGCCAATTTATTATGCAAGACAATCCTCTCTGTAGACAGAGACGATACCTCTAGCCCTAGGATGGGTCTAGTAACAACAGGGAATAATTAGAAGCCTACTTTCCTAGATTGTAAATGCATGTAGATCGTGAATAGATCACCTACCTTGCTCTGATGCTATTCCTCCCTTGAATCCTTTAATCCTTCGCATTTCGTAGTCAAATCTTCGTCGTCACCAACGTTTGGTTATCTGTACAAGGGATAAAACAACAACAAATGTGAAATCATAACGTATATCTTGCATATACAATCTACCTAGTTGATCAAGGAAAAATAAGAATCCAATCACACATTAAAGACGAGAATGGAAAGCACGAATAAATTGTATTACATTAAAATAGAGAGGGGGAGTCACAACCTATGCCTTGATGTTGCAGCTCTCCTTCCACGGGTCTGGATCCAAGCATGTCTCCAAAGCACTCATTTCAACTTGATGTGAAGAGCAAAAGGTCTCAACTCTTTCTCAATACCTATAGCAACAAATATCTCTCCATTGTTCTTCTTTCTTTGTTCTAACTAGTAGAGCTATGGGAGATTGTCCATTTTATAGAAAAGGAGGAGGGAGCATGGATTCATTTAAGGTGGGCGAATGTGTTATCTCTTTTGGTGGTTCCACTTTTGTAGGAACAAAGAGCTCAAAGGGAGAAGCTCGACTCTATCCTCAAGACCAAACAACCAGCTCTCTCATGAAGCTTCTAGATCTCGAAACTTCACTTCCATTTAAAAAAAAAAAAAAAACCACAAGAGGATCGGTGCAGGTATTATCTTCATTCCAGTGTTGATCGGCGCTGCCCTAGACCAAAAAAGATCCATCAGCGCAAGAGAGACACGGAAAGGGTGCGCTGCTCCAGATAATCATGTTTTCAAGGAGCTGCTTCAGGAATGGTCAAGAGAGAATTTATTCATTGTGTTGGAAGGGATATGATGGCACATTTTCATGATGGAAAATAGACATAGGGGTTACTGTTAGGGGTCTCCAGGATCAGGAACGAGGAGTATAGGGACATTGACAAATTATTGTTTAACAAATGCCCCCTAAAGCATGAAGGTCAAATGAGAGAGGGGTGAAATTATTTTTGAATATGTGTCAAAACCAAGACATCATCATCGGAAAACCTACACAAACAAGCACATATATACATAAACTAAAATATTTGAAATAATCACATGACATGAGGTATGGACGCAGCCATCCATAGAAGTGATCATGAAATAGGATCCGAGCTATGGTCACATCCACCCAAATAAAGAGGATCACAAATATAGACTCAAGGTATGGTCGTAGCCATCCAAATGAAAGAGTCAGTGGAAATCAAGAATAATACATATCACTTCGCAGCCTAGGATTTATCATACAAAACCAAGGGTCATGCACTCTGTCATGACCCGATCAAGTACAAATTCAAGCATGCGAATAAATGATTTGAAGTCGAACATGAGATAAAATCGCCTGATTACCAGTCAATGATGTAAACCGTTAACAGGTGCGAGAGAAACTGCCAATGATGACAATGGCTCTCAAGGTACCTATAGTACAATCCATGAGATGCGAATAAATATATGATGTCGAACACTCGCGGAATCACCCGATCGAAGGCCAATGATGTAATCATGTCGTCAGATGCGAACAACCTGCCATTAAGGCATGCAGGTTCTAAGGCACTGTAAAATGGATATCTACATCATCTTCCTGGATAATGTGATGAAGTCGATAAGAAGTGATCAATCGAAGGAGGGAAATAATGTATCCCACATCATCGACACAAGATGAAAGTAATAAGATAATAATGAAAGTGATGAGAGAACTAGGCAACAAATGAGACACAAAAGGAACTTATCTTGAACATAACAGAGACACGACTCCAGAGTTTGGTAGTATTTGACTCAAAAGGAATCAAAGGTCATGTTCGATGAAAATGGTAATGGCATGAGAGGCAAAACAGATTTCCCAAACCTATAGAGGCAAAGTGACGAATGAAGGATATCACCAAACCAACATGAAACAAAGGATGTGTCACGTTCAAGAGCGACATACTGCCAACACAATTGATTAATGCTTTCCATTTTCCCCCACCATTACTAGCGAGTACCCCAATTATCTTTTTATACAATCTTGAAGGGGATAGCATAATCTTGTGATATAAGTATGTCCTTCGGAAAAATCCATCCTAGTATATTTTACGAGCCCTAAGAAGGAGGAACTCGGTGTCGTCATGATGATGGATCCAATGCCGTTGAATTTAAACGAGTCTGACAAAGGTGGAACTCGACGCCTTTTCACGTTTAGAGAGTTTGAAAAGAAGAAAAAAGAAAACTCCAGATGGCCCTTTTCGTAAATAGTTCCTCATACTCGAAAAGGTACAAAACGAAGTGTGAGAGAACCTCTTAGTCGTGATTGACTAAGGTATTCCTTTTTTGTAAATAATTTATCCCATCCCAAAAAAGGGGTAAACGTATACTGGGTAAATGATGTTTCTTGCACTTTAACGAGCTCAAAACGACAATAACTCGGCAATATTTTCATGTTTAGAGAGTCAGAAAAGAGCTGAAAGATGACTCCTCCTGGAGGAACAAGAGGTATAAAGGATAGCAACTGGTTTAGGTTATGGTGGAACGACCCATAACAAAAGAAAAGTCAAGAGGCTAGCTAACAAGAACACTCATGGCAGCGGTTCTTCAGGAATCGATAAAATAGTCAAGTGAAGGTGTATGATGGAAAAGCAGATGGTGATAATGGAATGAGAGAACCAAGGTTCATCTAGCAAAACAAATTGATAAAATAGCAATCACAAGAGGTAAAAGGAGAATGGTTTCTTTAAGCTTGAAAACATGGAAAACTATGCTTGGAAATGGTTTCATTTTTACACAAGCTTGAAATGAAGATAAAATATGCTTGCAAAAAGTTTGCATGCCCCCAGCATGGTGAATCAATTTGAGGTACATGCCCCCCAAGCTTCAATCCATTCACCTAAGTAGATTTCTAGTTACTAACAGGTGGATGGAGTGAAGGTTCAACCACGAGATTAAATGAAAGACTCTATTGGTATCTTATGATATCTAATCAAAGATCCAAATTGAAAAAGGGAGCCTGTTTCATTTTTTAACAAGGGTGGCACGGTAAAAGAACTATCCTCATAAGACCCAATTCATTTTTTAACGAGGCTGACATAGTAAATGAACTATCCTCATGATAGCTAGTTTCATTTTTTAAGGAGCTTCACACAAGAAAATGAACTATTCTTTGACAAGCTTGTTCCATTTTTTAAGGAGCTTCACACAAGAAAATTTTTTGTGCTCCAACGAGATTGTTTCATTTTGTAAGGAGATTGACACAAGAAAATGAACTGTGCTCCAACGAGCTTGTTTCATTTTTTAAGGAGCTTGAAATAAGAAAATGAATTGTGCTCCGATGATCTAATAAAGACATATGAAAAGTCATGGCATCCAAGAGGTTCTCATCTGATGGGAGAACAACATCTCGAAAATCGCACTCTAATGCCCCCGGTAGATGGTACGCAATGAACAAGTGGCCACATAATTAACCTTTGGTGGAGAAGATACCACCGACAGTTACGGACCAGGAAGGAACGACGGTGGATTAGATTTCACATCAGGACCAAAGAATGAAATTTGATCAATGGTCACGATCTAACCTTCATGTGGAAGACAGATCACATGTAAGAGGGAAGAAACAAGCACTCCCATGACATAAGTATAGTTGCGCCCTAGGAGTAAGTTAAAATCCAAAGGGCCTTGGACAACCAGCGTGTCTATATAGAAAATATTTACTCCCAACGTAAAAGGTAACTTCAAAAGGATCCCTAATGGTTGATTAGTTCCTCTGTTAAAGGCCAACAGATTTTGAGTAATAGGCACAAGTAACAGAGAACCAAAAGCTTGCCAGGTAGTTGAGGATGGAATACTAACTGAGGCACCTTCATCTACAATCATGCCTGGTATGACCATATTGCAGGCCTATACAGTGATCTCAAAGGGCACTTAAGAAGGAAGGTGGTATCTTGTGAATCGACTCTAATCAAAGGAAGCGACCAAAATACTTGGAGGGGGTGCCACAGGAATAAGAGGATTATCCCCCTGCGTTATGGGAGTGGAAATACCATCCTCCTAAACTTCGGGAAAAAGAGCAAGAGGATCACTTTCTTATACTACGGCAATGGGAATCAGAGGATCACCCTCCTGGATGATGGAAACGGGAGGATAACCCTCTAGTCCTGGGGAAGAAGAGGAAACAAAGATGACCTGACTGGAATGAGGCCCACTCTCGACAGGAAAATCCTGATGAACTATGGGTGGAATCAGGTCGACCTTCTTCTCAACCAATGATTGGTCAGAAATTGACTCAAGAGAATGACTTTCAGAGAGAGAGGAATCGACTGTAGAGGAATCGCGATCAATTACTTGATCAACTAGCAGAGGACTCGAAGAAAACTTCTGGTAACCAACGGGAAGACAGTACTCAGAAGCCAAAAGGGTATCCAACATTTTAGAAGCTTCATCCATATAAGGAGAGAGGTGAATGGGATGGTTCCCTTCACACAACCTATAGGGAATTTTGATCTTACCCTATTTATTACGAGTCTTACTATCTCTAGCTGAAGACTCATCATCAGCATGATTCCCAGAGGTTGATGATGAAGGATGAATCAGGGAAATGGACCATACTTCTAAAACCTTGGGAATTCCAGGAAAATCACGAAGAAGGTAGTCACCCTCGCATAGCTTTCAAGGGAATTTCACTTTATGGGACATAATGGGAGGTCTCTCAACATTAGTGGCATGGGTAGAAATAGTTTTTGGCTTTCCCCCCTTTCTTATTTTCCTTCTTCTTCTTTGACTTCTTCTTCTTCTTCTTAGCCACCTGGTTACTAGAATCCAGAATTTCACCAGGCGAAGGAGGAGAACGAGGTGAAGAAATAGGCGAAGAAGGCGAGGGTTCAACCTTAATATCAACATGGGGTTGACACGGTTCAGTTGGAGGAGAACTTAGTTGAGAAACAGTTGGTATATTTGAAATCAAAAGGGTTGAAAATAACCAAACTGGCGGACCGATGATTAATCCTGGGATGGACAACGTTTCCATATACGCAACACCAACATTTCCGAAAGAAGGAAACGAACTAGGATTCCCATCCGAGGGGACCCCTAGGTTGAGGAACTCAGGAACCTTCACCATTGATCTCAATCTAATATGAGTATGAGTAAAATGTTATTGTGGATGATAAATTTAAGAAATTAAAAAAAACAGAACAAATCAAAAGGGGTGACTCTAGGAAAAAGGATTACCAGGTAGCCGTGAACTGCAATATACACCTTGGTGATAAAATGAAAGAGAAATGACCAAGGATTTAACGTACGACAACCAATCTCCCCAAATTTTGTGTTCGGTGTATCACATCTACAAGGCGGCTAACTTAGTTACCTATGGCAGGTTTTCAGCCTAATGGCGTCTCCCAAAATATACGCGACGGTACATGGGAGTCCAAATCTGTAGTAGTGTTGTCTAATGTGTAATCGCTCGATGAGAGTGTCCCAAAATATACTTTCATACATCAATATACTTCCATATGCGGGATGGGATATCACCCCTAAGTTGTAATGCAGAATGTTAGTGACAGCTCCTATGCTTAACGACGTCGAAACACGTCTCTAGCCTAGACCTCTAAATGTGATTCATTAGATTCCAAATGCTCCTTAGGTTGGTTGAATAAATTTTAAGGTTGATCTTGAATTATGTCTCAGTTTTAAAGTCCTACCGATGTCATCTGAACCCCTAAGATGTAGCTAAATGAGAGAAAAACCCTTCATTTCGATGAATACTATGTTAACGAAGGAGAGATAAACTCACACAATCAACGCAGAAAAACAAAAAAATGCATAAAATTACATTCACTTTTCTCTTCAAGTGTGGAACTTTAAAGCAAAACAAAAATTTTACAATTTTTTCCTTTCACTAAATGCACTTAGAAGCGAATCGAAATGGAACTTTTCATTTTCTAAAGCAAAACTAAACAAAAAATATTTTTATATTTTTCTTATAAGCACAATGTGAAATGTAGAATGCAAATCAATCAACAATTTTTTGATTACTAATGAAATCTCTCAAGAATGCATGTAATAATCAAATATTTAAAAAAATCAAAGAGAGACGTAAACCATTTTCTTCAAAACAAGACACTCTTCACTGACACACTGATTGATCACTCAAGGAAAACAAACTTCAGTTGGAGGAAAAGCAACTGTAATCTATGCTTGATGGTGAAAAGAAACTCAAATGCATTCATAGTTGACACTTGAAAATGCTATTCGTGAGAACCGACTGAAAGACAAACCTCAATCAAACACAAATCCTGAAAGATATGACAATATTTGATTCAATGAGAAGTCTGGAAGTCAAGAAAGTAAGCAACTGCTCGGATGACCCGAGGACACCTAGAAACCCTAGGAAGACAAGGATGCAGTATATTTGCAGAAGAGACAACCAAAGGTGAAAATTTTGAATCAAAATTTTCACTAAATAGATAAGAACAAGATCTATTCAAACAAGAAAGAACACTCAGAAGGATAAGACCCACTAGCTAACCAAATGAAGGAAACCCTAAAAAAGTTACACATAGAAATCGACACGACTGTTGAGCTGCAACTTGCGCTAGAAGGGTAAAAGTGTGACTGTGTAAAACGCATTCAACACCGATCAGCGTGACTGTCAGAGAAATACCGGTGCCGATCGAGGAGAAGACTAAAAAATAAAAGGGTTTTCTAAACTAACACAAGGCTTATCACTTCAACGAAGAGATAAATGTATATAAGCAATTACAGAACCTACAAAGACAAGGAGATGAACACTCGACGAAAATTGATGACAAAACAAGAAATCAAAAATCGAAAACAGGAGACTTAAAGGCTAGCAGTTCCCAGTGGAGTCGCCAATTTGTTATGTAAGAAAATCCTCTCTGCAGAAAAAGACGATCCCTCTAGCCCTAGGATGGGTCTAGTAACAACAGGGAATAATTAGAAGCCTACTTTCCTAGATTGTAAATGTATGCAGATCGTGAATAGACCACCTACCTCGATCTCATGCTATTCCTCGCTTGAATCCATTAATCCTTCGCGTTCCGTATTCAAATATTCACCGTCATCAGCATTTAGTTATCTTCCCAAGGGATCAAATAACAACAAACGTGAAAGAATAACATATATCTTGCATTTACAATCTACCTAGTTGATCAAGGAAAACTAAGAATCCAATCACACATTAAAGATGAGAATGGAAAGCATGAATCAATTGTGTTATATTAGAATAGAGAGGGGGAGTCACAACTTGTGCCTTGATGTTGAAGCTCTCCTTCGATGGGTCTAGATCTAGGCACATCTCCAAAGCGCTCGTTCAACTTGATGTGAAGGGAAAAAGGTCTCAACTCTTGCTCAATACCTATAGCAACAAATATCTCTATGTTGTTCTTCTATCTCTGTTCTAACTAGTAGAGTTATGGGAGATTGTCCATTTTATAGCAAAGGAGGAGGGAGCATGGATCCAATTAATGTGGGGGAATGGGTTATCTCTTTCGGTGGTTCAACTTTTGTAGGAACAAAGAGCCCAAAGGGAGAAGCACAACTCTATCCTTGGGAACAAACAACCAGCTCTCCATCACAAAGCTTCTAAATCTCGAAGCTTCACTTCCATTTTTAAAATAACTTTCTAGAAGAGGATCGACGCGAGTATTATCTTCATTCCAGCATCGATCAGCCCTGCCCTAGACCAAAAAAAGTCCATCAACACAAGCGAGACACGGCGAAGTCGCGCCGCTCCAGATAATCATGTTTTCAAGGAGTTCCTTCAGGAATGGTCAAGAGACAGTTTATTCGTTGTGCTGGAAAGGATATGATGTCACATTTTCATGATGGAAAATAGACACAAGGGTCACTGTTAGGGGTCTCCAAGATTAGGAACGAGGAGTACAGAGACAGTGAAAAATTGTTGTGTAACAGATGCCCCCTAAAGCATGAAGGCTGAAGGAGAGAGAGGGGTGAAATGATTTTTGAATACGTGCCAAGACCGAGACGCGGTCATCAAAAAACCTTTGAAAACAAGCACACACACACACACACACACACACATATATATAGATAGATAGCTAGATAGATAGATAAATTTAAATCTCTGAAATAATCATGTGACATGAGGTATGGACCCAGCCATCCATAGAAGTGATCATAAAATAGGATCTGAGGTATGGTCATAGCCACTCAAATAAAGAGGATCACAAATATAGACTCAAGGTATGGTCGTAGCCATCCAAATGAAAGATTCATGTGGACAATCATGAAAAATACATATCACCTCGCAGCCTAGGCTTTTTCATACAAAAACCAGTGTCTTGCACTCCATCACGACCCGATCAAGTACAAATTCAAACATGCGAATAAATGAGTTAAAGTCGAACATGCAATAAAATCACCTGATTGCTAGTTAATTATGTAAACTATTAACAGGTGTGAGAGAAACCACCAATGATGAAAATGGCTCTCAAGGTACCAGCAGTACAATCCACGAGATGTGAATAAGGAGATTATGTCGAACACTCGCGGAATCACTCGATCAAAGGCCAATGATGTAATCATGTCGTTAGATGTGAACAACCTACCATTAAGGCATGCAAGCTCTAAGGTACTAGAAAACAGATATCTAGATCAACTTCCCGGATAATGTGTCGAATTCGATAAGAAGTGATCCGTCGAAGGAGGGCAATAATGTATCCCACATCAGAGGCGCAGGTATCCCACGTGATGAGAGAAATAGGCAACGAATGAGACGCAGAAGGAACTTCTCTTGAACATATCAGAGACATGACTCCGAAGTTTGGCATTATTTGACTCAAATGGAATCAGAGGTCATGTTCGATGAAAATGGTAATGGCATGAGAGGCAAAACAGATTTCCCAAACCCATGGAGGAAAAGTGACGAATGAAGGATATCCCCAACCCGACACGAAACAGAGGATGTGTCACATTCAAGAGCAACATACTATCAGCACAATTGATTAATTCTTTCCATTGTCCCCCACCATTACTGGTGAGTACCGCAATTATTTTTGTATACAAGCTTGAAGGGGATAACATATGCTTGTGATATAAATCTATCCTTCAGACAAATCCACCCTAGTATATTTTACGAGCCCTAGGAAGGAGGAACTTGGTGTCATTATGATGATGGATCCAATGCCGTTGAATTTAAACGAGTCTGACAAAGGTGGAACTCGGCATCTTTTCAAGTTTAGAGAGTTTGAAAAGAGGCGAAAAGTAAACTCCAGGTGGCCCTTTTCGTAAATAGTTCGTCATACCCGAAAAGGTAGAAAAAAAATTGTGAGATAACCTCCTAGCTGCGATTGACTAAGGTATACCTTTTTCGTAAATAATTTATCCCATCGAAACACAATTTCCTTTTAGTCGCGATTGACACTTTGAGGTTGGGAAAAATGTCGTTCCTTGTACTTTGGCATATGCAACACTTGACACAACATGTGTCTTCATTTAGTCAATCTTACAATCACGTTGTTTATTGTCGCTATTTCGACATCATGTGGAGACGTCGGTATTGCGACACTGATGCCTTCCCAGAACATGTCGCAATACCAAGGGCATTTCGTCGCACATGTCGTCGCACGTCTAACTCTATTAGTTTTCCAGTGATGGAAACAACCGTTGGAAGTTCCATGATAGTCGTTGCTATTTCGAAAAATGGCATAACATTGTTGCGATGGTCGGGACATATCAGCGATGAAAACAACCGTCGGTAGTGCCACCCTATCTGTCTCTAGTCTTACACTAGTCTTAGCGACGTTTGGGTCATACCATCGGAATTGAGACAAAAAAGACCATCGGAATTTCATGATGAATCTTTGAGAGTGGACAGTGACTAATTAAACTATGGGGTTGAAACACCTTAATCTACAATTGTGTGATGAAAATTTTTACTTCTAACAGCAACTTGAATCATGAAACCAAATGGGTGGAAGTTTAGGAGTATGGTTCTCATGATTAAATACAACAAGATTCGAATATGAAGGATCTACTCTAATTTTTTCTAGTAAATATTTCTTTTGGATGGGACAATTCTGCAACACCTCAAGCATTGACATAGTTGAAGGAGTCTAAGTGAGGTCCTCAACTATGTTGTAATTTTGTGTAGCTCTCGTATAAGGGTTAAAATATTACTTATGAATCATCCCTTTAGGTTTTTTTATAGTCAATTTAGCAGTCGGTTTCTCTATCTGGAGAGGACTAGAGGTACGTTGAGTAGAGTTGGAATTTTTCTCGCTAGACTTTCCAGTTGAAGGATTTGGGTTTCCATAGTCCTTATTCCTTGTAGCCAACATAACACCATTATTATTTCTAATAACAAATAACATCATTACATTAGAAGAGGAGGATGAATTTTGAGCAATCGTATTTGTCTCTTGGTTTGGAAAAGGGTTTGTCAAAACAACAGGTGTAGTGGATGAAACTTTAAAAAATCTATTGATCTCTGCACAAAGTGGAAATTATTTCATGAAATTTTTATCATTACAGATAAGGCATGGGTAACAAGGCTTTCACTTCTCGTCAGGAGACCGATTCTTATAATTTTCCCATGGAGGGTTTTGTTGTTTACTCTTTCCTTTACCCTTTTTCTTACTTCCAAGTTGTTGAGATTTTCCCTTATATGATTGAATAACATTTATCTCAGAAGTAATCACATGAGCAGTATTGGAAAGGTTTTGATTGGTCGCATAAGGAGCATATTTTTCATTAGATTGATTAGAATATTTTCTCAATGACTATTGGCCAATGGAACCAACCATGCCACAACAACATGGGATTCTTTTGAGGGGAGAGCAAGTGAAATAGTATGTTCGGGTCACGGATCATTGGGTATCTTATCATAGAGAATTCCAAATTGAGTATAAATAAGGTCTAGATATCAAGCATGAGAAGCAAATTTCTCTTCAATAACAGCTTCGCCTTTAGCAATGTCCTCAGTTATAGTAGACAAGAGGGATTTGATGAACCACTTATCCAATAACTGACCGAGAATGTAAGTTTTTACCAATCGACGTCGACGTCTCCAATCATCAATATGATAGAATATATGGGTTGATTTACACTGTTTCAAGGAGGTCAAAAGCTCAGTATCAATTTCATAATGGATGGAAAAATGGAAATTGGTTAGAAATGTAGTTGCCAAGGCATTGAAGTTGTTGAATGAAGCTCATGGTAATTCAACATACCACTTTTTTTTCGTACCAATAACATTTCTATGGAAAATTCATAAGTGAATATAATCATTATTTAAGGAATTTTATTAACACCATAAATGATAGGTCATAACATGAGTGGATGGGTCTTCCCTAATATTTTTGTTAAATTTCAGAATGTCACTCAACAATTTGGTAGGAATGGTCGACCACCAAGGAGAATGACAAAGGGAATCATTCGTTAGTTGGGATAAATACGGTAACTCAATTGTTGCAACACATGGAAACTTATTATTAAATTCCATCTATGGAGGTTGACCTTGTGGATAAAGGTTAACCTATGGTGGAGGATATCATGAGTATGATTGAATGGGTTAAGCAACTGATATTTGCATTCCAGGATAAGGAGGACTATGATAACAAGGATAAGTGTAACCAGGTTGTCTAGTTCCATGAAAACCTTGGTAAGGTTGGAATAGTTGAGTTTGGATATGTTGAAATTGATAAGGAATTTGTAGTATAGTATCTTGACCAACATGCATTTTATAAATTCTTTAGAATGGTTTCTTGGATGGATTCTGCGTCATACCAATATTAATTTGACTGGTTGGCCCATGTGTCATTCTATGCATAGGTTGGTTTACTTGCATATGAGGTAGAGACTAAATAAGAGTTGTATTTTGTAATGCACCCTAAAGAGGTTGGGTAGATGGGATTTTTAGAAGTCCCAGATATCATTGGATTAATTTTTGTTTAAGATACAGCTTGGACAGGTTGTCTCACTTGAGGTGGAACTTTGGCAGGTTGAGATATAGATTTAATAGGTTGGTAAGTAGGAACCTAGGGTGTATCTAAAATAGGTTGAGAGATTGGAGTTTGAGTTAAGACCAAACCAAGTTGAATGGACAAAATAGGATTCCAAGGATTATTAACCATTCCTGGAAAGGGTGGACATGTAGGAAGAGGAATCGAATAGGATGGAGAACTAACTTGTAGAAAATGGGAACATTCCAGCAATAGGTTTCCCCCCTGCTGGGGGATAAGGAGAATGTGGAGGAAATTGCCCCCCCGGGAGGAGGGTACCTAGTATAGGATGGATTAGGCTATTGTAAATTCCCCAATCCACTAATAAATGAGCCATATTATTGCTCCAAAGAAGGCTGGGGCACAATATGTGGAATATGATGTGAGGTGATCATGAAAGAGGTACCAAATCGTATTCTACATGAGTATGACAAAGGAAAAGTCCGTGAATTATTCGACGCACTAGAAAAGGTTCTAGAAAATGATTGGTAGCTAGGTGGTACTGATGGACCACCATACAAATGGGTTTATGGTGAAGTTACAAACATATAAGTTGCTGCAACTTTGGTTGACTAGCTCATGATAGAAGACATGGGTTGAGAGAACGTCGTTGACTCAGTCATGTTTAAACTTCTCAAAGTAGTTTGTCGATTGAGATTCAGAGGTGAATTGAAATGAGGAGTCATAGGTGAAGGGTGTTTTACTTGAGTAGGAGGAGTAAGAAAAGGATGAGCTTGATAAAGAGGAGTCCCTCCTAAATGGACGGGAGATGAAGGTTGAGATTCTTCTTTAGTAATTTCATCAATAATTAAAAGATGAGATGGAATTTTTTCTCCATAAGGATAAAAATTTACACGTTGTGGTTGAGACAAAAGCAGAGGAAGAGAATAAGAAGCTTCTGAAGTAGTCGGTTCAATTATATGAGGTTCCTCAAGTTGTATGACCTTAGGTTGTAAAGTGTATGAATCTAGAAATTCAGGTTCAATGACCTCAGGTTCTAATGTTTCAAGGGCTTTAGGTTCGAGTACGTCAGACTCACCAACGGGCAAGGATGTAATTTCAAGTTCAGTACTTATGGGAAGTGACGATTCTGGTTGGTTAATTTCAGATGTGGTTCCAGAAGGTGTAGCTTCTGAAGTACCAATTTTGGTAGTTTGTGGTTTCTTATTCTTACAACGATTAAGTGTTTCCTCTGGAGGTAAAGGAGGAAATTTTGGCATACTACGCAAACGATAGGGTTGTTGAGGGTGTTCTTCCATGATGGACTAATCAATTTTAGAAATTAACAACACAAATAATAATAAAAGGGTAGCTAGGAAAAAGGTTTTACCAAGTAACTATGAATTGCAATATATTGTTTCCAATATGTGTAGGTAATCTCCCCAAATGTTGTGTTCGGTGTATCACAGTAGAAAAAGTGGTTGACTAAGTTACCTATGGAAGGATAGCAATATATAGGGGAATTCAAAAATATACCCAGAGGTACGTGGAAATGCAATATGTGGTAGTTTTTTCTGATGTGTCCTATACAATAGGAATTATTTTGATATACTTTTCATACAGGGAGAAAAATATAATATACCCAAGGGTACGTGGAGAACGATCCAATATACTTAAGTGTGTAGAATATCAACTACCCCCAAAATGTAGAGTGGACAAATAATGATAGCTCTTACATTTAAATACGTCAGAACAAATATATAGCCTAGACCTCTCTTTGTGTCGGTAATGTTTCAAATTCTATATAGGTTAATTGAATAAATTTTAAAGTTGATATTCAATTGAGTTTCAATTTCAAGGCTCACGGTATGAATTCACCTGAACTTCCTATGATACAACTAGCATGACGAAAAGAACTCTTTCATTTTGATGAAGATATATCTACGGGACGGAAGAAACAAACATTGATGCAACAATCAACGATGCAGCAAACAATAACTTCCTAAGCATGTCTTTCAATGTACTATTCCCATGAAAATCGAAAACCCTATATGCAATGCAAAAAATGGAAATTTTTCTTTTCTTTTGCTTTTTAATTTCAATTTCAATGAAAAATACAATGAAGTTAGATCATTGACCAAAAGAACTCACACAGACTACAACTGTAATATGAAAATTATTTCTATTCAATCAACAATCAAGCCAAGTGTTCACAAAACCTACTTGAAAAGAAGAAAGAAAAACCAAACAAATTCTCATCAAAAGGAAATCAAACCAAAATGTAAACACACCAATGGCCTTTACAGAGAAAAATGCCAGTACAGAGGCTCAGGAAGAATCAGCAAACAAAATCAAAACTCAAAGCAAGGCATAGAAATGCAATTTTTTTCATCCTACAAGAACCATCACAAGCTAGACACAAGCACCAATGTGATACATCACACTTAGAGAGAGAAAAAAGTGTCTTGGGTCACTCTATCTCAAATTAGAAAGTATGTTGGGGCTAATTTTATTCAAAAAGAAAAACAAAAAATCCTACCAAGATCAGACTAATTTTTTCCCAGGACCAATTACTCTACAAACAAGTCAATTTAAGTTGTATTGAAATGTCTAAAATGGATATTCAAAGGAAACCACTATTCGAACATCTCGTTCCCTAATGGATTCACCAAGTTTTTATATTGAAAATTCTCTCCTACAGATAGAATTGAATCCCTTAGATGTATTTATATGATCTAGAAAAGAAAAAAAAACAAATCACGTGTGTTTTCTTTAGAGAAAATAGAAAATGGAGGAGAAATACTACTGGAGTCCAACGCAAGTCCTCCACTTCTCTTGGCTTGTGAACTTTAGCTCCATCTCCAATTACTATAAATGTGACTTTCAAAACAATTACAATAAGCAAGAGAACTACAAAACGTACATAGAATAGACTAATATGTCTAATAAATGAGTCAAGGAGGAATTGAAATACATAAGCATCAAATAGACACACGTATAGGAAAAAAAAAATTTGAATTAATGAAATGTAGAAGAATATTACAACCCTTTTGCAGTTCTTGACAATGTAGATGTCTCCCACCAAAAATTATCCTTCCTTAGCCACAAAGCAATCCTTCAATCAAAACTCAAGGATGGCAATGGATCCTTAGGTAAATAGAAGCAACATCAAGGCATAACTAAGAGTCTCCAAAATCCAACCCAGACTCTATTGGAGGGAGTAAATTTATAGGGTAAATAGGTTAGTTTTGGTTTTACCAATATAGGACTTAGATCCACATATTAGGGAAGATAAGCTCTAGGTATAAGATATAAGACCTATAGAATAGGAGTTTGAGATCTCGATCAATAGTAAACGGTTGAAACCACCTTAGAAGTTTCTGGAAGAGAAGTTTCGTAATTATTTTTTATTTTTCCTAAAATTCTAGAACCATTGCACCTGCATCAAAAGAAATGTGTGTTATTCAGTGTAGGTTCCCAATTATGAAACATGCAATCATTGAAGGTGGCATAAAATACAGGGTGTGATGGGCCAAAAAATGAGATTTTAAGCTGATAAACCGAGAATTCTTGGATTTTTTGCAGAAGGAATGCTTTAGGCTTTGCAAAGGGATAATGACAAGGTGTCAAGGATGTTGATTAATCTGGTTTCCAGACCATGTGATTGAATGTGACAAAATTAACTTTAACGCCTTCTATTAGCATCCCATCCCAAATCCAAAAATGGTCCTACTTCTCCCCTTGTGACTAGGTTATCTCTTCCCTATATCCAAGGAATCATCGATCATATTTCAAAAAAAAATTCAAAAAGAAAATTATAAAACTATATTTAATCCCCTACCCTTAAACAATTGTTCAAATAATGTTAAAGACAAATTAGATCTTACGCTCAACCCATGTTAGAAGAACAATGTGTTATTGATGTCAAAGGATGACTTGATGAAGATAATAATGCCATAGACTTAAAGAGCACATTAATTCCTTTCTAATGAGCTATAACATGCCTCATAAATCCTCTCAAATAAGGAGAAATGATTTTTCAAGTAGAGAAACCAATTTTTATTCCCCTCGTTGAGTTAGCCTACCTTGAGATCAAGTCGACCCTCCTAGAGACATGTCGGTTCAGTAAGGGCTCAACTAGTGTAAATACACAACATGTCTCCTCAATTTTCTCATCCAACTCGACCAAGGAAGAAAAGAATAAGAATCTCAGATCTAGGTTAGAGAGATAAGGTTCATATATCATGAACCAAGAAGAAAATTAAGGAAAATTGGTTGTGGTTTTATCTCTATTTCTGAATCAAGATTTATTAATGGGTTTCTTAGCAGGTTTTGAAGCTAACTCTTGATAGATACGCTTTACATTTTGTTACATTTAGTGAAGAATAATTTGGATTTGTAAACATATTCTCTGCCTACAATTCGGCCTATGGAAGAGAAATAAATTTGGCCTACTCTCTACAATTCATCTTGTGGTAGGATAGACCTAGTCCTTGAGGTAAGATAGACCTCAGCCCTGAAGTGTTGAGCAATAAATTGAATGAAAAGGAAGAAATCTGTGAAAAATTGGAAGCAGAAGGTGTATCTATAAAATCAGAGTTGGACAAATCCAACAAGAATTTGAAGAGTTCCCATACATCGGATGTCATTCTCAGCTCTCAAAGGCCACTACATGACAAATTTGACCTTGGATATACAAGTGAATATTCAAATTCAGAGGAAGAAACAAATGTTCATCATGAAGAAAATCCTAGAATTTATATCGATGTCCTTAAAGGATCTTATCCTTGTGGCCTTGTAGGAAAAAAATTTGAACTGAGGAATATCTCATCTAGGAAAATGTATCCTAACAGATATCAAACTATTTTCCTTGGTCACTATTTCTTTTGTAAAATTTTTGGTCATCAGGAAAAAAATTCCAAGGCTTATGGGGCTAATCATCAAAATAAGATTGTTGATCCAAAGAGGCATGGCCAAATCAGGACTTATAACTTCTTCTCTCCTCCTTAAAAGTATATTCTAGAATGTTACAAATGTAGTAATCCAGGCCATATATCACAAAATTGTCCTCTAGAGAAATGAGAGAAAGTTTGGAGAAAGAAAATTGTATAATTTTCCTCTAAGAGTTCCAATCTAGATTTATGTGCTCAGAAAAAGGAAAATCAATGACTTGTATGTAGTGCATGTTCTAGGAACATGGCACGTGACCATAAAAAGTTCATCTCAATAAGCAAAGAAAATTATGGAAATATGACCTTTGGAGACAATGGTTCTGCTAAAATTGTTGGTAAAGGCATAATGAGTCTCATCAATGGCATGTGAAAAGAAAAAAATTCACTATATGTAGAAGGACTCAAGCATAATCTTATAAGTTTCAGCAAAATATGCGATCAAAGACATGATCTCATCTTATGTTCCAAGGATTGTGAGATCAGGAGATCGTCTTCAAGAAAACTAGTTGGAAAAAGAGTAATAATAGCATACAATGTATAAATTCTCAATGAAATTCAAAAAGAGAGATGTCACATGAGTCAAGAAAATGAAAGTTGGTTGTAGCATAAGCATTTGGGACACCTCAACTTTGATAACTTAGTGAAGATTAGCAAAACCTAAGCAATAAAAGATATCGTCGGAATTTCAAAACACAGAAATGTTATTTGTGCACCATGTCAACATGGAAATAAAACCAAGATCATATTCAAATTAGAGGAATTTTCAACATCAAATCCTCTCGAAATCATTCATGCGTATTTTTTTGGTCCAACCAAAAGTCCAACTCTACAAGGACAAAGGGACTTTATTTCATTTATAGATGATTATACTATAATGATATGGATATTTTTTATAAGATATAAGTCACAAGCACTAGTTTTAAAACTTTTTAAGTGAAAATTGAAAATTAAAGTCAATTGGAGATCAAATGCATAAGAACAGATAGAAATGGGGAATTTACCTTAGGAGAATTCAATGAAATCTATGAAAAATATTGAATCAAAAGGTAAATTTATGTTTCTACGACTCCACAAAAAAATGGAGTAGTAGAAAGAAAAAATGGATTTGTACAAGAGGTTGCAAGAACAATGTTGTTGGAAGCTTATTTAAAAGCGAAATTTTGGAAGGATGTAGCTGGGGAAGCAATTTATATCATGAATAGAGCTCAACTTCGGGTAAATGGTGATAAAACTCCATATGAACTATGGAAAGAAAGGATTTCCTTTTTGAAACACTTCATAATATTTGGAAGAAAATCCTTTATGAATATTAATGATGATTCACTAGGAAAATTTGATTCACGTGTTGACGAAGGAATTTTCCTTGGATACTCATTAAGAAGCAAGGCTTACAAATGCTACAACAATTGTTTGTCAATGATAGTTGAAAGCATTGATGTAAATATAGATGAGGCTTTTTCGGAAAAGGAAGTAGTTCAAACCAATGAAGAATACCCTATTCTTTCAGATTCAGAGGAAGGTGTTGCAAAAGAAGAGAATAAGCTGGAAAATCAAAATGAAGAACCATCTCAGACACCATCAAAGTTAAAACTTGTACAAAAAAATCATCCAAAAGACTAAATCATTGGAGATGTGGATGGAGGAATACAAACTTGAAGAAATATGACAAACAAGCCAAAAAGGAATGGTATTGCCTTGTTATCTACAATGGAACCATGGAATTTCACTCAAGCAAGTAAGGATCCTCACTAGATGAAATCTATTGAAGAAGAGATGAACCAAATTTGAAAAAAATGGAACATGGGAAGTAGTACCTCATCCAAAGGATAAGAATTTCAAAGGAACAAAATGGGTGTTTGAGAACAAAATGAATGAAGAAGGAAAAATCACTAGAAACAAAGCAAGATTGGTGTGCAAGGGATATACTCAAATTGAAGGAATTGACTTTGAAGAAACCTTCACTCCAATTGCCAAACTAAAATGTATAATGATGCTTCTTTCATTTTCCTGTTCAAAATGATTCAAAGTCTATCAAATCGATGTGAAGTCGGCCTTTCTAAATGGAGATCTAAAAGAAGAAGTATACGTGGAACAACTATAATGGTTTTACTTGTTTGAAAATAAAGGCTTTCTATGCAAATTAAATAAGACCGTGCATGGATTAAAGAAAGCTCAAGGAGCTTGGTATGCTAGACTTGATCACTATATTCAACAACAAGGATTCTGCAAGAGGGAGTTGCAAAAGGAAACTTTTACATGAAGATGGAGAAAGAGAATCTATTAATCACACTAGTATATGTGGATGATCTCATTTTTGGGAGAAACAATGTGGAAATGAGTCACAAATTTTCCCAAGATATGTTCAAAGAATTTGAAATTTTAATCATTGGAGAGTTATCTTACTTTCGTGGCCTTCAAGTAACTCAAACCAAAGCAAGAATTTTCATATCATAAGAAAAATATCTGAGGGATATGCTTAAGTGATTTGGGATGGAAGAATGTGTTATTGTGAGCACACCTATGACTACAGGTTGTATGTTAAGTAAGGATGATGAATCTCCTTTGGTGAATACAACTCTTTGCAAATCAATTATTGAAAGTTTCTTATATCTGAAAACTTCGCGAATAGGCATCATGTAGGCAGTAGGCATGGTAGCAAGATTCCAATTAGGTCTAAAATAATATCACATGCTAGCTGTAAAAAAAATATTCAGATACCTAAAAGGAACTCTTGTTTTTGGATTGTGGTACCCTAAGAGAAAAAATATTACCATGACAGAATATATTGATGCAGATTTGGAAGGAAGAACCAATGATAGAAATAGTACTAGTGGCAATGCATTCTTCTTAGGAGATAATCATGTATCTTGGTTTTAAAAAATCAATCTTCTATATCTCTATCCATAGCTAAAGCCAAGTACATAGCAGTAGAATATTGTTGTACACAAATCCTATGGATGAAGGAAGCCTTGAAGGATATCATTATAAAAAAAATCAGCCTACCAACATCTATTGTGATAATACCAGTGCAATCATCCTCTCAAAGAATCCAATCATGCTTTAAAAAACAAAACACATCCCAAATCAAGTATCAGTTTCTCTAAGAACAAGTTGCAGAGAAGAACATTAATATGGAATATGTCAACACTAAAGAATATACTTCAAACATCTTCACAAAATCCCTACCTCGAGTAGAATTTGAATATATTCATCAAAATATGGGGCTCATCTCTCTTGCATCCTAGTAGAGCATCCCTTTCTATTGATTTCAAAAGGGGATAATATGACAGCGGGAGCAGTACGATGATAGGAGGAATAACACAATGCAAGGGGGAGAAACACCATGATAGGGGGAGTAACATGATCACAGGGGGAGTATCATATGAGGAGATTGTTGCCATAAATAACAAAGGGGGATATTGCTGGAAGAATAATTTTTTATTGATGTCAAAGGATGACTTTATGAAGATTAGAATGGCATAGACTCAAAGAGCACATTAAGTCATTTTTAATGAGCTATAGCATGCCTCCTCAATCCTCTACAATAAGGAGAAATGATTTTTTTAAGTAGAGAAACCAAGTTTTGTTCCCCTCTTCAAGTCGACCTACCTTGAGATCAAGTTGGCCCTCCTAGAGACATGACAATTCAATAAGGGCTCGACCAATATAAATACACAACATGTCTCCTCCATTTGCTCATCCCACCTGACCAAGGAAGAGAAGAATAAGAAGCTCGGATTTGAGCTAGAGAGATAAGGTTCATATCTCATGAACCAAGAAGCAAATTAAGAAAAATAATTAGTGGTTTTATCTTTGTTTTTGGATCAAGGTTTATTGGTGGGTTTCTCAGCAAGTTTTAAAGCTACCTCTTGTTGGATAACGTTCTTCTTTTTGTTTCATTTTGTGGAGAAGAATTCATATTTTTAGACCTATTATTTGCCTACAATTTGGCCTATGGGAGAGAAAGAAATTCGGCCTACTCTCTACAATTCAACCTATGGTAGGATAAACCTAGCCCCTAAGGTAGGACATACCTCAGTCCTAAGGTAGGACAGACGTCAGCCTCTAATTTTTGGCCCCTGCAATTCGACATAACCTTTCTCAAACTCTGTGACTTAGATAAATTTTGGGCAAAATTTTGGAGTTGTTTTCAATCCTCTTGAAGCATAACTAGGACCAGAATTTGAAGTGAATTTATAGCATATTTTGAATACTTTTTTGAGCAACTCTTCAAACCCTCTTTGAGGAAAACTTTGAACCAATTATTGAAGAAGTCCATGAGGTGTTTGAAGCATTATTTGAAGACCAACACTTGAAAACATGTTGTAGCAGACTTTTGAGCAGCCTTATTGACACTTTGTTAAAGCAACCTTTGGAAGCCTTTGTTGAAGTAGCCATTGGAAACCTTTGTTGAAGCAGCCATTGGAAGCCTTGTTGAAGCAGACTTGAATAATTATTGGATTAGTGTTGAAAAAACCTTCTAGTCCTTTTTTGAAGTGTATCTAGAACTGATTTTGGAGCCATCTTGTAGAAGTTGATTTTTGAAGTCTATTTGGAAAGGTTGGAGCCTTGGAGGATTGGAGTCTTCTAGACCTGCCAACATATCCCCTGCATTTTTTGTTAAAAGGAAGAGGCCATCGCTTAAAATTTTGGAAAATTCCTCTCTTTTTGGCACTTAGGCAATTGATGATTCAGGATTTAATCATTATGATCATTGTTATGATTGCTTGATTTTACTTTATTTTTTCATATTTATTTTGGTTGCATGAAGCTTGGTTAGCTTTGAGAGATCTCATATTTGGTGGGTCTCTTTCCGACCAAGGAGTTGGCATAAGTGCTCAACGCTTTCAAGAGTGGTGATAGTAATGGTGTTTATAAACACCAATGGGATATTTGCTCATTACTTTAATATATAAAAAAATACTACGGCCCGCCCACAGGTTTCTAGGTTTGTGCATACATGCAAACATGAAGGCCGAAGGCCCATACTCTCTGCTCTCTGCGAGAGTATTCCTATGTCATCGTTCCATTATAACAATGCATGGAGTTTATATATGCCCATATACCACCTACGAGCGACCCTGGAATATCTATTTCAAAGCACAAGACCGCCGAAAAGGTCTTTCATCTCCAAATGATTTTGGATGACCTCCAAAATATATATGATAAAAGGGAACAATGGACCCAACATTATTATCTCTGGTTGAACTTTAATGGAGGAGGGTGTGGAAAAATTATTTCGCCAACCCGCCCATCATGTGATCAACAGTGGGGATTCGTTGTGCCACCCCTCACCCCACATTCCAAAACCACGGGTAGAGCAAAGTGGTTTCTGGTTTTCTGAAACCACACGTGGTTTTGTCAACGTATGCATGACACAACCAGGGACCCACGTCCAATTTTCAACTGCTAAAGAGGCCTACACGTATCCAGCTCACTTCCAATGTGGCATCTGACGACAGCTTGGGGTCCACATTTAAATTTTGACCTTAAAACGACCTTATTATATATACACATGAGACAAGACACTGTTAAAGTCGGGCTTACAAGATTGTTGTATGGTATTGAGCTTCATTCTATTTCATAAAGCCCATGTTTATAATGTCGAGAATTTTATCGAAGTGCAGGGATTTTATTATTAGAAAGTCAAGTTTTTAATTTAAAAAACTTTTAATAAGCGCTACACATTCACAAATTCATTCATTATTTCTTATTATGCTCACCATTCTTTCCATCCTTTCCACGGAGTTGAAGTTTTAGATTCTTAATTGCCTGAATTTAAACCATGTTTTCTTTTATTTTTTCTAAACTAATTCTTTATTTCAAAGACTCTGCAACCCTCATGATAAATTTTGGAATGAGAGCAATCATTACAGCTCTCATAATCTTTCTCCATCCTATCAATTCTTTTTTTAAAAATTACTCAATTTCGTAGATATCCTACCTCTTGCCGCCAAAGGTTGTCTCAACAAAACAATATATAGTTAAATGCATTATAATAAATATAAAACTCACAAACTCTTTACATTACAAACTCACATTGCATATTTAACGGATAGTTATGTTTTGTAACACATCTTTCAATAATATATGCTTTGTAACCATTGATGTCAAAGAGAGTTCAACTTCTAATTTGTCATTTTTATTTGAATTAAATTGACCCATATGCTTTGTAACAATTTCGAATGTGTCTTTAGGATTTGTTTGTCTTTATGTTTTGTTATTTATTTATTGGTTTGATTCAAAAATAAATAGCTGAATTATTATTAGATTTTTTGAAATACTTACAGCTCATTCTTTTCTTTTACTTCTACTAGAAACTAGTATAATTTTATATATGTTTTTTTTTTTTTTAATGATTCCTAATGTGTGCTTGTGGAAACCAACAATATTTTATTTCTGATTGTTTGATAGAAATGAACTTTACTTTTTTTTTTGTAGTTTAGAGTTTTTAATTTAAATCTCATTAATGATTATTTTACATTAGTTTAATTCATGGTTAATTTAATTCATAGTTGTATTTAATTAAGTATTAGTTTTCATATTGCATCTTTTTATATTATG
Source organism: Pinus albicaulis (assembly GCA_034641835.2). Taxonomy (NCBI): domain Eukaryota; kingdom Viridiplantae; phylum Streptophyta; class Pinopsida; order Pinales; family Pinaceae; genus Pinus; species Pinus albicaulis. The sequence continues at coordinate 159,804,248 of CM076581.1, forward strand.
CCAGAAAATACATCTATATTTCACACATGCTACAGTATGTTTTCGTATTTGTTTATTGTATCATAGTCTTGTACATTCCTTATATCATTAAGTTTTGCTTTCGTTTCTGTAACATATTTTCATATAGTTAGCATCCATTTGTAATATAGTTTATTTAATCATATTAACACATAGAATAGGTATATTAACTTAAACTATAGAATAGATTAAATGTAGGATAAAACATATTCGTATTAGTTTACTCCTTGAATTTTCTTTTTTGCGAGAGTAAGAGGCGAAAGGCCAATGGAGCCTATAAGCTCGTTGAGGGTGACCACACCAAAAAATTAGGGCTATTTGAAAAGCTTTGGTCTGGGTCACTTCTCCTTTGTTGACTAGGGTGCACAAAACCCGCATCAACAAAATGGTGTTAGAAGGAGGGCCTAAAAAAATTTAATTAATTAAATAAATCATTAACCCCTAACGATCTAATTTCCAGATCTTTTTCTTCTTCTTTGTGTCATTTCACTTGTTCTTGAAGGCGAGTTAGAGGAAAAGCTAACTTGTTTGGGGTCAGTGTCTTTATTGTTATATTTGAAGAATGGCTCCTACACATATCATAGTGTTGGAACCTGCTTTGGATTTTGACTTACCCAATATCCCCAACAAGGCACTTTCCCTCTTGTCAAGACTCACCTATGATGGTGAAGGGAGCACATTTGCAATTGATCATATTTCCAAATTCATTTATATGTGTTTAAAGCATAATATTACTAATATTATTGTTTTTTGCAGATTATTTGCTCGCACTTTTCGAGGTCGGGTTAAGTATTGGTTTGAATATTTTCCCCTTAATTCCATTCAATCTTATTTAAAGTTTAGAATTGAGTTTATAGTTAATTTTAACATTTCTGATTATGACGAATGTGAGGAAGATTTGAATTATTTAAGGAAAGAAATGGTGAATCATTTAAAGAATTCGAAAATAGGCTCACACATTATTGTATGAGATTTCCTTTGAAAGAAATGCCTCCTATCGATGAATGGTTTCAATATATCTTCTCTCATTTAGACGAATAAGATCAAATAATTATTAACCAATCTGAACTAGACAGTAATACTCATTCGCAGGTTGGTTTGAATCTTAATGATGATTACGAAGATTTAGAAGTTGTAGAAGCATCACAATTTTTGTTGACTTCTTTCAGTTTATTAGATCAAGAGCAACGTCCATGATACTTTACAATGATGGTGCCTGATAATTCTTTTTCATTGATGCCTCCTTCTAATGAGGAAGAATATTTAAATAAAGATAGTCGTCATTGTATTCAAGTCACTACAACTATTTTAGAAGTGAAAGAGAATGAAACCAAATATTGTGATCATGTTATCGATAGATCTCCTAGTTCATTTGCTTTAGATCAAATATCAAGTGATGTTATCATTATTCAAGGTGTTTATTCCCCATTATTAACCAAATCTCCTTGTGATAATGAACATCGCTCTGTCTTAGAAGATATTTCATGTGTGGATTCTTCATGAGAACAAAAATTGGTAATTAATCTAGGGGATGAAACAAATTCACAAGTGGAATCGTATGAGCCTACTATATCAAGAGATGCATTTCATTTCTTTATTCTTCTATCTGTTATTCATTGTATCCTGACATGTTTGATAATGTTATGCAACCACATTTTTTAGAATATGTTGAATTTGTCTTTGCATTGTTGAATTGCAATAAGATACAAATTGATAATGACATTTGTGTAGAAGATAAAGAAGAGAATAATGTTTCATTCCTTGAACTCGTTACTACTCTATTATCTAAAAAAAGGATTAGGGAATTTTTTAAATGTGTCTAAAATTGTGTCTTCTATTGATTTACCCCAATATGTCCTTGAATAAAAATCTTGTTTTCATCACATTAAATCACTTGAGATTGATGATCAACCAAATATTATTACAAATTCTCATCATGATATTAGTCTCGAAACTTATATGTCAAGCAATGATGGTTCATAAATATTGTTTAATTTTGTCGCTTCATCCCAAATCCTTAATTTTGAAATATATTGTTTCAATAAGAATTATCAAGAAAATATAACACTTAAATTAATGACTATGCCAGAGTTCTTATTCTCTTGATGTAATATTTGAAATACATCCTACTTATGGTACCAAGTTTCTTTTACAAAATGTTATTCACAATCAAGGATATTTTACATCTCCAAGTTCTTTCAAACAATTCGATGTTAGTATTCGTACTTATCAGGATATGATTGAATATTGGCTTGAATGATCTTATCGATCAAAATTCTTGGTGAATGGTAAGGTTATACTTGCTTTATTTGTAAAGAAAGATCACAAAAATAAGTATGACATGTTTCATTTTCATTTTGAATCACTGCAATATGTATTATTGATTTGATACTTTTTTGTCATTGTAAGATTGAAGCTGCTTGAATGGGTACATTGGAAATTTCTTTTCACTTAGATTTTGATTTTTAGAGTAGTGTAGGCTAGTTTTAGAAGTAGAATATTGAATTTACAAACATAAAAATGAGTTTCCGGTGAAGTTACAAACATAGAAGTTGCTGCAACTTTGGTTGACTCACTCATGATATAGGACATGGGTTGAGAGACCATCGTTGACTCAGTCATGGGTAAACTTATCAAAGTAGTTTGTCAAGGGAGATTCAAAGGTGAATTGATACAAGGAGTCCTAGGTGAAGGGTATTGTACTTGAGTATGAGGAGTAAGAAAAGGATGATCTTGATAAAGAGGAGTCCCTCTTAAATGGACGGGAGATGAAGGTTGAGACTCTTCTTCAGTAATTTCGTCAATACTTAAGAGATGATATGGAATTTGTTCTTTGTCAGGACCGAAATTTACAGGTTGTGGTTAAGACTAATGTAGAGAAAGAGAATAAGAAGCTCTTGAAGTAGTCAGTTCACTTATATGAGGTTCCTCAAGTTGTATGACCTTAGGTTTTAAAGTGTATGAATCTAAAAATTCAGGCTCAATGACCTCAGGTTCTAATGTTTCAAGGGCTTCAGTTTCGAGTATATCATACTAACCAAATGTTAAGGATATAATTTCAAGTTCAGTACTTATGGGAAGTGACGATTCTGGTTGGTTAATTTCAGATGTGGTAGCTTCCGAAGTACCAATTTTTGTATTTTTTGTTTTCTTATTCTTATGAGGATCAGGTGTTTCCTTTCGAGGTAAAGGAGGAAATTTTTTCATTCTACGTGAACGACGAGGTTGTTGAGGGTGTTCTTCCAAGATGGATTAATCAATTTTAGAAATTAACGACACAAATAAAAAAAGGGTAACTACGAAAAAGGGTTTACCAAGTAACTGTGAACTACAATATACCATTTCCAGTACGTGCAGGTAATCTCCCCAAATGTTGTGTTCAATGTATCACAGTAGACAAGGCGATTGACTCGATTACCTATGGTAGGATAGCAACCTATAGGGGAATTCCAAAATATACCCAAAGGTACGTGGAAACGCAGTCTATTGTAGTGTTTTCTAATGTTTCCTATACGATAGGAATTATTCTGATATACTTTTCATACAGGGAGAAAAATATGATATACCCAATGGTACGTGGAGAACGATCCAATATACTTAAGTGTGTAAAATACTGACTACCCCCAGAATGTAACGCGAAAAAATAATGAAAGCTTCTACATTTAAAGACATCATAATACATATCTAGCCTAGACCTCTATGTGTGTCGTTAATGTTCCAAATTCTACTTAGGTTAATTGAATAAATTTTAAAGTTGATTTTCAATTAATTTTCAATTTCAAGGCTCACGGTATGAATTCACCTGAACTTCCTATGATGCAACTAGCATGACGAAAATAACTCTTTCATTTTGATGAATATCTATCTACGGGAAGGAAGAAACAAAAAATGATGCAACAATCAAATATGTTGCAAACAATAACTTCCTAAGCATGTCTTTCAATGTACTATTCCAATGCAAATAAAAAACCCTATATGCAATGCAAAAAATGGAATTTTTTATTTTCTTTTTCTTTTCAATTTTAAGTGAGATTAAAATTAAAATGAAATTATATCATTGACCAAAATAACCCACACATACTACAACTGTAATATGAAAAATATTTTTATTCAATAAACAATCAAGCCAAGTGTTCACAAACGCTAATTGAAAAGAGGAAAGAAAAACCAAACAAATTCTCATCAAAAGAAAATCAAACCAAAATGTAAACACATTGATGGATTTTACATAGAAAAAGGCCAATACAGAGGCTCAGGAAAAATCAGTAGACAAAATTGAAGCTCAAAGCAAGGCATAGAAATGAAATTTTTTCATCTTGCGGGAACCGTCACAGGCTAGACACATGCACCAATGTGATGCTTCACACTTAGAAAGAGAGAGACAACTTTTTTTGGTCGCTCTGTTTCAGATTACTCTACAAACAAGTCAATTTAACTTAGATTCAAATTTCTAAAATGGATATTCAAAGGAAACCACTATTGGAACATCTCATTCCCTAGTGGAGTCACCAAGTTGTTATATGGAAATTTCTTTCCTACGAACAAAAATGAATCCATTAGATCTATTTTTATGATCTAAAAAAACAAAAACAAACCAATGTGTTTTCTTTAGAGAAAATAGAAAATGAAGGAGAAATCCTACCTGGAGTCCAACGTAAGTCCTCCTCTTCTTTTGGCTTGTGAAATTTAGCTCCATCTCCAATCAATATAAATGGGACTTTCAAAACAATTACAATAAACAAGAGAACTACAAAATATACATAGAATAGACTAATATCTCTAATCGATGAGTCAAGAGGGCATTGAAATACATAAGCATCAAATAGACACAAGTATAGGAAAACAATGTTTTTTGTATTAATGAAATGTAGAAGAAGATTACAACCTTTTTATAGATCTTGACAATGTAGATGTCTCCCACCAAAAATTATCCTTCCTTAGCCATAAAGCAAGCCTTCAATCACAACTCAAGGATGGAAATGGACTCTTAGGTAAAAATAAGCATCATCAAGACATTGATAAGAGTCTACAAAAGCCATCCCGGACTCTATGGGAGGCAGTGAATTTATAGGGTAAATAATTTAGTTTTGGTTTTACCAATCTAGGACTTAAATCCACATATGAGGGAAGATAATCTCTAGGGATAAGAGATAATACCTCTAGGATAATATTTTTATATCTCGATCAATAGTAAATGGTTAAAACCACCTTAGAAGCTTCTCGAAAGAGAAGTTTCATAACTATTTTTTATTTTTCCTAAAATTCCAGAACCATTGAATCTGCATCAAAGGAAACGTGTGTTAGCCATTTTAGGTTCCCAGTTATGAAACATGCAACCATTGAAGGTGGCATATAAGACAGAGTGCGATGGGCCCAAAAATGATATTTTAAGATGATAAACCCATAATTCTTGGAATTTTTAGAGAAGTAAAGCTTAAGGCTTTTCAAAGGGATAATTACAAGGTGTCAAGGATTTTGGTTGATCTAGTTCCCAAACCATTTGAGTGAATGCAACAAAAAGAAATATAGTACCTTTTATTAGCATCCCATCCCAAATCCAAAAATGGCCCTACTTCTCCCCTTGTGACTAGGGTCTCTCTTCCCTGTATCCAAGGAATCATAAATCATATTTCAAAAAAATAAGCAAAAGAAAAATTATAAAACTCTATTTCATCCCCTACCCTTAAAAAATTGTTCAAATGTGTTAAAGACAAATTAGATCTTATGCTCAACCCATGTTGGAAGAATAGTGTGTTATTGATGTCAAAGGATGAATTGATAAAGATAATAATTCCATAGACTTAAAGATCACATTAATTCCTTTCTAATGAGCTATAACATGCCTCATAAATCCTCTCCAATAAGGAGAAATAATTTTTTTAAGTAGATAAACTAATTTTTGATCACCTCTTTGAGTTAGCCTACCTTGAGATCAAGTCGACCCTCCTAGAGACAGGTCAGTTCATTAAGGGCTCGAATGGTGTAAATACACAACATGTCTCCTCCATTTTATCATCCAAATCAACCAAGGAAGAGAATAATAAGAAGCTCAGATTCGAGGTAGAGAGATAAGGTTCATATATCATGAACCAAGAAGAAAATTAAGGAAAATTGGTTGAGCAGGTTTTGAAGCTAACTCTTGATAGATAACAGTTTAATTTTTGTTACATTTAGTGGAGAATAATTTGGATTTGTAGACCTATTACCTGCCTACAATTCGGCCTGTGGAAGAGAAATAAATTTGGCCTACTCTCTACAATTTAGCCTGTGGTAGCATAGACCTAGGCATTGAGGTAAGATAGACCCCAACCGTGAAGTAGGGAAGACCTCAGCCTATGATTTTCGGCCCTTGAAATTTTACATAACCTTTCTCAGACTCGGCAATGTGACGTATATAATTTTTGGGTAGAATTTTGGAGGTGTTTTCAAGCCTCTTGAAGAAAAACTAGGACAAGACTTTGATGTAACTTTATAGAGGATTTTGAAGGCTTTTTGGAGTAGCTCTTCAAACCTTCTTTGAGGTAGAATTTGAACCAATCCTTGAATCATTTCATGAGGTGTTTGAAGTATAATTTAAGCATATTTCAAGATCAGCACTTGAAGCCATGTTTTAGCAGACTTTTTAGTAGCCTTGTTGACTCTCTGTCAAAGTAGCCTTTGGAAGCCTTTGTTGAAGAAGCCATTGGAAGTATATTTTGAAGAAACCATTAGAAGCCTTGTTGAACTAGACTTGAATCATTCTTGGAGCGGGGTTGAAAAAAAGTTGTAGTCCTGTTTCAAAGTGTATTTGTAGTTAATTTTTGGAGACATCTTGCAAAATTTTATTTTTGAAGTCTATTGGGAAAGTTTGGAGCCTAGGAGGATTAAAGTCCTCTTTTTTATCAAGTTGGTGCTTGGATTTGTTGAAGGTTGGAGCCTTGAAGAAGTTGAAAAAAAAAATTTACACGTTTAAGCCTTGAAGAAGTTGAAAAAAAAAATTTACACGTTTAAGCCTTGAAGAAGTTGAAAAAAAAAAATCATACGCGTTGGAGCCTAATTTTTTGTGAAAGAGGATTGGATTCCTCACTATTTTTGCCAATAATTTTTTTTTCGTATTCTAATTCTTGTGTTCCTGGTTTAAATTGTCATAAAATTTTAACCAAAAAAATATAATAATTGAAATAAATATGTAGTCACTCCCCTCTCAGTATTTCTAACAAATGGTTTTAGAGCCAGCTTCTTCAATATCAGCCTAATAACTGGAAAAAGGATTTTTGAATCACAATGCCCTGTAAAGATGCTAAGGTCCCCTAATTTGATGGAACAAATTTTACCTTCTGCAAGGTCATAATGGAGTACTACTTAATGTCTTTTGGAGTCGAAGTTTAGCAATTTGTCACAAATGGATACACAATCCCATCTCCTCTTCTAACAAAACTGAGTGGAAAGAAATCATATGTGGAAAAAGAAAAGGCTTTCAATTCTATAACAAGTGGTTTTTCATATTTATAATTCACCAAAGTTATGGATATTAAAGTAGCCAAATACATGTCGGACAATATCATCCATATTCATGAAGGAGATGACAAGGTCCAAAAGGAAAAGCTTCAAACCTATATAAGGCAGTTTGAAAGTATCAATATGAAGGATGAAGAAGACATTGTTTCTTATTTTCTTCGAGCAGGTGAGGTAGTCAACTGTCTCAAATGCCTAGTTGAATATGTCAAAGAAAAGATGATTGTCGAAAATGTCTTGAGATCTCTTCCAGATTTTTTTGATGCCAAGGTTTCCATAGAAGAACTAAAAGATTTGGGCTCACTATCAATGGATGAACTTTGTGGAATTATCACCGCATACAATATAAGGTTAGGAAATTCAAATCATAAGGAAGTTGCATTCAAGGAATCCAAGACATCAAAAAGGGAAAGAATTGTGATTGCGGAAACATATATTTTGGTATTGAAATAGCTCAATTTGTCAAGAAGTTGAAGAAATGATCCAAACTCAAAGGTAATTTACCTCTCATTTTCTTTAGATGTGGTAAAATAGGACATTATGCAACAAAGTGCCCCTTTAAAGATAACAATGATGATTAATATGAACCTAAGAGAAGAACCTTCAAGGGAAAAGGCTCAAACAAAAAGAATTTCTTCTCCAAACAACACAATGAAAACTTTGATGAAGAAGAAGAATATGGTGGAAGAAATGAATTATTGTTCATGGCCTTCACAAATGATACAAATAGTCCAAAAGAAAGAATAAAATTCAGAAGAAGTAGAAGGAAATAGGGAGGAATTATTGATTAGAGCCTTATAATAAAATGAGAGACTTAGAAATAAGAATGAAAATTTATCTCAATAAATCAACTCTCTCAAAACCAAGAAGGAAGAACCTAAAAGAATAGAAGAATTATTGAGAAATAAGTTGAATTAAAAAGAAGAAATCTGTGAAAAATTGGAAGTGGAAGGTGTATCTTTAAAAGGAGAGTTGGACAAATCCAAAAATAATTTTAAGAGTTCCCATACCTCGGATGTCATTCTCAGCTCTCAAAGGCCACTACATGACAAATTAAACCTTGGATATACAAGTGAATATTCAAATTCAAAGGAAGAAACAAATGTTCATCATGAAGAAGATCCTGGAATTTATATCGATGCCCTTAAAGGATCTTATCATTGTGGCCTTGTAGGAAAAAAAGTTCATCTAAATAATTTCTCATCTAGGCAAGCTTACCCTAACATGTATCAAACTATTTTCCTTAGTCACTGTTTCTTTTGTAAATTTTTGGTCATCAAGAAAAACATTCCAAGGCTTATGGGGCTAATCATCAAAACAAGATTGTTGATCCAAAGAGGAAAGGCCAAATCAGAACTTATAACTCCTTTGCTCCTCTTTCAAAGTATATTCTATAATGTTACAAATGTAGTAATTCAGGCCATATATCACAAAAGAGAGAAAGTTTGGAGAAATAAAATTGGATAACTTACCTCTAAGAGTTCCAATATAGATTTGCGTGCACAAAAAAAGGAAAATAAATGATTTGTATGTAGTGGATATTCTAGTAACATGACAAGTGACCATAAAATTTTCATCTCAATAAGCAAAGAAAAGGATGGAAATATGACCTTTGGAGACAATGGATCTGCTAAAATTGTTGGTAAAGGCACAATGAATCTCATCAATGGCAAGGGAAAAGCACAAAATGCACTATATGTAGAAGGACTCAAGCATAATCTTGTAAGTTTCATCCAAATATGCGATCAAGGACATGAACTCATCTTCTATTCCAAGGATTGTGAGATTAGGAGATCTTGTTCAAAAAAAATAGTTGGAAAAAGAGTAATAACAACAGATAATGTATAAATTATCAGTGAAATTCAAAAGGAGAGATGTTACATGAGTCAAGCAAATAAAACTTGGTTGTAGCACAAGCATTTGGGACACCTAAGCTTTGATAACTTGGTGAAGATTAGCAAAACTAAAGCAATAAAAGATATCCCCATAATTTCAAAACCAACAAATGTTATTTGTGCACTATGTCAACATGGAAATCAAACCAAGATCATATTCAAATCGGAGGAATGTTCAACATCAAATCCCTAGAAATCATTCATGCATATATGTGTGGTCCAACCAGAATTCGAACTCTACAAGGGAAAAGGAACTTTGTTTTATTTATAGATGATTATATTAGAATGATGTGGATATTTTTCATAAGATATAACTCATAAGCACTATTTTTAAATCTTTTTAAGGGACAATTGAAAATGAAAGTCAATTGGAGATCAAATTATTAAGAAAATATAGAGGTGGGGAATTTACCTTAGGAGAATTGAATGAAATCTGTGAAAAATGTGGAAACAAAATGGAAATTTATGTTGCTACCACAACAAAATGGAGTAGTAGAAAGAAAAAATGGATTTGTACAAGAGGTTGCAAGAACAATGTTGTTGGAAGCTTATTTACAAGTGAAATTTTGGAAGGATGCGGTTGGGGAAGCAATCTATATCACAAATAGAGCTCAACTTCGGTAAATGGTGATAAAAATCCATATGAACTATAGAAAGAAAGGATTTCCTTTTTGAAACACTTCATAATATTTGGAAGCAAAAGCTTTATGAAGATTAATGATGATTCACTAGGAAAATTTGATTCACGTGTTGACGAAGGAATTTTCCTTGGATACTCATTAAGAAGCAAGGCTTACAAATACTAAAAAAATTGTTTGTAAACGATAGTTGAAAGCATTGATGTAAATATATATGAGGATATTCCAGAAAATTAAGTAGTTCAAACCAATGAAGAAGACCCTATCCTTGCAGATTCAGAGGAAGGTGTTGCAAAATAAGAGAATAAGCTGGAAAATCAAAATGAGAAACCATCTCAGACACCATCAAAGTTAAAGTTTGTAAAAAAAAAAATCATCCAAAAGACTAGATCATTGGATATGTGGATGGATAAATACAAACTTGAAGAAATATGACAAGGAAACCAAAAAGGAATGATATTGCCTTGTTATCTACAATGGAACCAGGGAATTTCACTCAAGCAAGTAAGGATCCTCACTAGATAAAATATATGGAAGAGATGAACCAAATTTGAAAAAACTAGAACATGGCAACTAGTACCTCGTCTAAAGGATAAGAATGTCAAAGGAACAAACTGGGTGTTTGAGAACAAAATGAATGAAGAAGGAAAAATCATCAAAAACAAAACAAGATTGGTGTGCAAGGGATATACTCAAATTGAAGGAATTGAATTTCAAGAAACCTTCACTCCATTTGCCAAACTAAAATCTATGATGATGTTTCTTGCATTTTCCTTTTCAAAAGGATTCAAAGTCTATCAAATCGATCTGAAGTCAACCTTTCTAAATGGAGATCTAAAAGAATAAGTATACATGGAACAACCAGAATGGTTTACTTGTTTGAAAATAAATACTTTGTATGCAAGTTAAAGAAGATTGTGCATGGATTAAAGAAATATCCAGGAGCATGGTATGCTAGACTTGATGACTATATTCAACAACAAGGATTCAAGAAGGAGTTGCAAAAGAAAACTTTTACATGAAGATGGAGAAAGAAAATCTATTAATCACGCTAGTATATGTTGATGATTTGATTTTTGGGAGCAACAATGATGAAATGAGTCACAAATTTTCCCAAGATATGTTAAAATAATTTGAAATTTCAATGATTGGAGAGCTATATTACTTTCTTGGCCTTTAAGTAACTCAAACCAAAGCAAGAATTTTCATATCACAAGAAAAATATCTCAGGGATATGCTTAAGCGATTTGGGATGGAAGAATGTGTTATTGTGAGCACACCTATGACTACAGGTTGCAAGTTAAGTAAGGATGATGAATCCCCTTTGGTGGATACAACTCTTTACAAATCAATTATCGAAGGTTTCTTATATCTGACAACTTCGCGACTAGACATCATGCAAGTAGTAGGCATGGTAGTAAGATTTCAATTAGCTCTAAAAGATTATCACATGCTAGCTGTAAAAAAAATACTCAGATACCTAAAAGGAACTCTTGTTTTTGGACTATGGTACCCTAAGAGCACAAATCTTACCATGACAGAATATATTGATGCAGATTGGGAAGGAAGCACCAATGATCGAAAGAGTACTAGTGGGAATGCATTCTTCTTATGATATTTTCATGTATCTTCGTTAAAAAACATCAATCAGTTGTATCTCTCTCGACAGCTAAAGCCAAGTACATAGCAGTAGAATATTGTTGTACACAAATCCTATGGATGAAGGAAGCCTTGAAGGATATCATTATAGAAAAATATCAGCCTACCAACGTCTACTATGATAATACCAATGTAATCAACCTCTCAAAGAATCCAGTCATTTATTAAAAAGCAAAACATATCCCAATGAAGTATCAGTTTCTCTAAGAACAATTTGCAGAGAAGAACATCAAAATGGAATATGTCAACACTAAAGAATATATTTCATACATCTTCACAAAACCCCTACCTCGAGTAACATTTGAATATATTCATCAAAATATGGGGGTCATCTCTCTTGCATCCCACTAGAGCATCCCTTTCTATTGATTTCAAATGGGGACAATATGACAAGAGGAGTAGTACGATGATAGGAAGAGTAGCACGATGACAGTGGGAGAAACACCATGATAGGGGGAGTAACATGATGACAGGGGGAGTATCATATGAGGAGATTGATTCCATAAACAACAAAGGGGGGGATCATTGGAAGAATAATGCTTTATTTGTGTCTAAGGATGACTTTATGAAGATAAGAATTCCATAGACTCAAAGAGCACATTAAGCCATTTTTAATGAGCTATATAATGCCTCCTCAATCCTCTACGATAAGGAAAAATGATTTTTTTAACTAAATAAACCAATTTTTGTTCCCCTCTTCAAGTCGGCCTACCTTGAGATCAAGTTGGCCCTCCTAGAGACATGATTATTCAATAAGGGCTCGGCCAGTATAAATACACAACATGTCTCCTCCATTTTCTCATCCAACTTGACCAAGGAAGAGAAGAATAAGAAGCTTAGATCTGAGGTAGAGACATAAGGTTCATATCTCATGAACCAAGAAGAAAATCAAGGAAAATTAATTGTGGTTGTATCTTTGTTTTTTGATAAATGTTTATTGGTGGGTTTCTTAGCAAGTTTTGAAGCTACCTCTTGTTGGATAACGTTCTTCTTTTTGTTGCATTTTGTGGAGAAGAATTCAGATTTTTAGACCTATTATTTGCCTACAATTTGGCCTATGGAAGAGGAAGAAATTTGGCCTACTCTCTACAATTCAACCTTTGGTAGGATAAACCTAGGCCCTAAGGTAGGACAGACCTCGGTTGTGAGGTAGGATAGACCTCAGCCTCTAATTTTTGGCCCCTGAAATTCAACATAACCTTTCTCAAACTCTGTGACTTAGAGAATTTTTGGGCAAAATTTTGGAGTTGTTTTCAATCCTCTTGAAGCATAACTAGGACTAGACTTTGAAGTGAATTTATAGCATATTTTGAATGCTTTTTCGAGCAACTCTTCAAAACTTTTTTGAGGCAAACTTTTAACCAATTATTGAAGAAGTACATGAGGTGTTTGAAGCATTATTTGAAGACCAACACTTGAAAACATGTTGTAGATGACTTCTTACTAGCCTTGTTGACACTTTGTTAAAGCAACCTTTGGAAGCCTTTGTTGAAGCAGCCATTGGAAGCCTTTGTTAAATCAGCCATTGGAAGCCTTGTTGAAGCAGACTTAAAGACTTGAAAAAAACTTCTAGTCCTTTTTTGAAGTGTATCTAGAACTGATTTTGGAGACATCTTGTAGAAGTTGATTTTTGAAGTCTATTTGGAAAGGTTGGAGCCTTGGAGGATTGGATACTTGTTGACCTGCCAACATATCCCCTACATTTTTTGTTAGAATGAAGAGGCCACCACCTAAAATTTTGGAAAATTCCTCTCTTTTTTGGCACTTGAGCAGTTGATGATTCTTGATTGATGATTCAGGATTTAATTATTACGAACATTGTGATTGTTATTTTGATTACTTGATTTTAATTTATTTTTTAATATTTATCTTGGTAGCATGAAGCTTGGTTGGCTTCGAGAGATCTCATATTTGGTGGATTTCTTTCGACGGTTTTCTAATGAATGGGATTTTGGCACGCTCCACTCATAAAGTTTGACTACCTTCACCTATTTGGGCACCTCTCCTTAATGACTTGCTCCCTTGAGTTGTTTGATAAGGATTAACTTAACTGGCTTCCCACGTGATATTTTTATAATTTATCCCCCTTAATAATTTTAATAATATATATTAACTTATATATGTAAATTATTACGCCGTAAGACGTTCTTACGTCGTAAGACGTTCTTATTTGAAAACAACTCCCCTAGCTGCCATGTGTCAATGTCTGAGCCATTGGATCAAATGTTAGACGATTGAAATGTTTTAGGCCATTAGATTCACAAGTTAAAGTTTTATATATGTTTTTTATAATGTTAGTTTTTTTTTTTTAATAAGTGATTGAATTTAGGTTTTGGTGACTTTGTCAAATTACAAAAAAAATAAAAATAAAAGTAAATTAAATAAAAATATTGAAATATTGTAATGTGCATTTTAACCAGGTCAAAAAAAAAAAATACTAAACTATAAAAGCAACCCATGGTATTGAATCATGGTATGCATGTGGAATGTGGTTTATGTAAAGGGGGAAATTAAGATGGCCTAAATCTCGATCTACCAAGAGCCAAGAGGGATAAAATGTCTTGATATGAAAACCTCATTGATCCCTCCCATCAATAATATAGATCTAAACTAATTATTTAATAAAGTTATTTACTAAACTATAAAAACAACCCATGGTATTGACTCATGGTATTCATGTGGAATGTGGTTTATCTAAAGGGGGAAATTAAGATGGCCTAACTATAGATCTACCAAGAGCCAAGAGGGATCAAATATCTTGATACAAAAACCTCATTGATCTCTCTCATCAATAATATAGATCTAAACTAATTATTTAATAAAAATATTTTAAATGTTTATAACCATTATTATTTTAAAATTTCACTTAATAAAATGTATGTTGAACCCTTAGTTAAACTGAGAAGAGAGGGGTCGTCCGGTTTAACACACATGAACCTTACGCTTTTCATATCATCTTCATCTTCCATTTCATGGTCAACTTAATATGTGAGCAATCTTAATTTGTAAAACAGCAAGTATCAAGCGATTTGTTAATGTAATATTTGTCTTAATATGAAAGCAACATGTATTGAGAAGATTCGGAGCTGTTATCAACATGGAATGCAGGCAGGATATAGGTAAAAGCACGGGGGAAAAATACATCTTATTATTGATGTGATGCAAGAAGGCTCATGCCTCTCTGCCCAGGATTTTACGTGCTGGCTGCTCCCCGGAAACCTGCCTCAGTTACGCAGCACAACTTGCAAGGCTTCAACTCCATCGATTTTCTACGGCACCAACTCGAGCTCCAACCTCGATCAATAGCCATGACATTTTATCAAGCACCAACTTGATGTGGGCTTTAAAATGATTCTGTTTCTGAGGCACCAACCTACAGGAGGCTCCAACCTCAGTCAGCTACAACTGACATCTATCAAGCTACAACTTGATAGGGAAGCTCCAACTTCCTTACTCTTTCAAAAAGAAAAACACTTGCTGGTTCCTGGGTCTCCGGCTACGTACCTGCCTCTTGGTATTATCGTCTCCCTTATCGATACCATCATCTCTCGGCCCATATTCTCTGCTCAGCTCCTCCTTCTTCATGTCTTTTCTCCTCAATTATTCATACTCTGCATTCTCTATATTCACACTCTCTGACCTCTTGTAGCTTTTTTATTTTCTTCAAATTTCTTCAATTCTGCTGCACTCTCTCTCCTTTTCTCATTCTATTTTCATCAATCTTCTCCCCTTGGATATTACCCTGTTTTATACAAAAACAGCTTCATGGCTGTTTGTATTCCACTAGGAATTCGAAATGGACGGCCATGTCTCTTTGCCTTCTGCCTTCTCATCTCTTTTCAGCTCACTCAGAAAAATGTAACTGTAGGTGCTTATTTTATCTCTGGTGGATGTTGCTCTCTTAGAAGACTTGCCAATGCATCACAACAATATAAATTTAAATAAACATTTACAGAATGAATTTAATGGAAAACTCCAGCTCCTGCGTTTTCTTGTGTACAGCATTTGTCTTTTCTCTGACTGTGTCTTTGTCTTTTCTGTGACTATGTTTTATCTCTTTTCAGCTCTGTTTTCTCTTCTGTCCTCTGCTATGGTGTAACTGCTGCATACGTGTAACTGTGCTTTTTATATCAGTGCATTTTTATATAAATATATGTAACTGCTGACTGTAATTCAACCCTTTACACGCAGCAAGTGTCTTGTTGATGTGGAAGTTCCGCAAGCAGAACATACATACACCACAACTGTATTAAATAAATAATTGCCCTCCACCTTGAGCCGAGGCCCGTGGGTCTACAGACCATGTGGCATATTTTAATATAACCGCAACCATGTTTTATATATCTAACAACACCCTTTTTAATATAACTGCTGGGCAGTTTCAACCAACGCGTATCATATCCATGGTCCGTTTATAATACAACACTTTAATAATGTTGCATTCTCTTCAATGTAATATTTTACTTAAACTCCTTTCTTTGCACTTTAATGTATATGAACCCTTTCTCATGTAACTTCCGGCGATATATTAATAAACCCATTTAATATAGGAAACAACCTTTCGGGCCCACTTTCCATGCTTTCCGATGCAATATGCTACTCCTCAGCGATTTCCTATTGCGATTTATCAGTGCCGATGCGATTATACCGTAACTTAAACATATAAAGTCATAACTTATAGACCCATCGGGTCCGAACTTCAATCACAATCGCAACATGTATTTGCCTGTTCCGATGCTCGCTTTAGCTCCAATAGAGATTAGATTGTTCCGATGCGATCAGAACACGGATGCGATTTGCACCTATTAACTCCCGCATATAACAGGGTCGGGTCCGCCACTTCAATCGCAGCATATTACAAAAGACGTGCGATCAATCGGAAAGTTCCGATTGCGATTAAGCTCTCGGACGCGATTGAACCTATTAACTCCATCATATAACGCCATCGGGTCCGCCAATTTCAAGATGCAATCGGGCCCAACACTTAAGATCTACCGATTGCGATTGGGAACTCGAATGCGATTAGCAATAAACTGTGGCATATAACTTGATCGGGTCCAGCCTCACATCGCAATCGCAACTTTCTGTTGGTTACATGTTCCGCTGCCCTTGCGATCTCTGATGCGATTGGAAAGGGTCCCACCTTATAAGCCTTTTTTTTTTTTTTTTTTGATAGAACCTTTGATTATTTAGATCTTGTGCTACATATAAAAGTATACGCTATGGACCTTTGTTCATAAGGCGCAATATATGAAGTGCGCTGCGTATATACTCCAACGTGGGTAACTATTCCCGAAATGAGATTTATATGTATGTTCTGCTGCTTGGGTTATGCGATTCCCGGAATTGTGTTTATGTTATATGTAACGCCCGGCTGGATAATGATTCTCGGAATAAGTGTTGAGGAGGTAAATCCCCTCTGCGGACAGAGGCGATCCCTACTAGCCCAGTAGGGGTCTAGCAACAATCATCAAATGCTACAGCGCAAGTTCCTAATTGCGAATAAATAGACCAACGATGGAGGCCTACCTGGAGTCCAATGCTATGATCCGTGGAAGAGACAGCGTTCCCGTTCCTCAGCCTCGACAGATCACGATCCCCATGATCCCCATGAATGGACACCTGCACATGCAAGAAACAACATGAATACAAGCATAAAATCGAGAATGCGCAACTATATATCAGTCAGAAAGGATATAACTCATTATTAACATAAGTGAAAAACAGAGTGGAACCATAACCGGTAGTCATTCATTAATAAACAATTGAAAGAGAGTACAACCAATGTTCTGACGTCGCGGTCTCCTTCGGAAGGGTCCCCAGTTGGTCACGTCTCGCAAAGCTCGCCAGGGAAAGGGCAAGCCTCTCTAGAGTCTCTCAACGATAGTCTCCTTACTTGAGTCAGCCTTAAGGGAAGAAAGAGGGCTCTTACAGCACAAAGGCTCTTGGGAATTTGGAGATTCAAAGCTTAGGCACTTCAAGACTAGCTTGCAATGGCAATAGGAAAGCTTGTATAGATGGGGAAGGAGGGAGTTGGGATCCCTATTATTGTGGGATTGGCCCTATCATCAAGGAAGGTTCCATGAGAGGTGGCAAACCACTTCCCTTCCATGGAACTCCCATAGCCAAACCTCCCAACTCAAGATAGGCAATGGTTTCTGAGTTTGTTGAAACACAACTTCCACCATCTTTATTTAAAAAACACTCCTTAAATTGGCTGGCGCGACTGCTGCTCTGGGACAGAGCACCAGTTGGCGCGGCATCTTTGTAGGATTTTCCCCATTGGTGCGAGTGATGAACTGTCTGCCCACGCCAATGCAAAAGGAGATGTTTTCATGGTTTTTTGCAAGGATATTTCTTTAGGGCAATTGAAGCTCATGTTTAGAGGAATGCATTGATAATGATTTCAAGGCATGACAATGTTCACAGGTCACAAAATGGGTCCTCCATTGTGCGGGATGGGGAATGGTAGGGACGGTGACAAATTAATGTGTAACAGATGCCCCCTAAAGCATGAGGCCCGAGAGAGAGAGAGGGGTGAAATGCTTTACGAGAATGTGTCCAACTAAAACTCCGCCGTCGGAAAACCTACGTGAAGAAATACAACTGATATCTCAAGTACATGATGTATATGTGGTATGGACGCAGCCATCCAAAACAGAGTATACAATAATCCAGATCCAAGGTATGGTCGCAGCCATCCAGTGAGGATCGATAAATAGACTCAGGTATGGTCGCAGCCATCCATTGAATAAGTCATGTAAATAATAATCCACAAAATCGCAGCCTGGATTACAATAGACACAATCCAGGGTCTTGCGCTCCATCTCGACCCAAACAAAGTACAAGTTCAAGCATGCAAATATGTGAGCTGAAGTCGAACATGCAATAACATCATCTGATTACCAGCCAATGATGAAAGCTGTTAACATACGCGAGAGTAACCACCAATAATGACGATGGTCCTCAAGGTACTACAGGTACAATCTACGAAATGTGAATCAATGAGCTGGCGTCGAACACCTGTAGAATCACTCGATCGGAGGCCAATGATGAAAACCTCACGTCGAATGCGATGAACCTGCCATTAAGGCATGCAGGCTCCAAGGTACCATAAGGGAGTCTCTAGATCAACTTCTCGGATAATGAGCTGAAGTCGACAGGAAGTGGCCTTGATCGAAGGTGGGCCATAACGTTTCCCACATCATCGATACGAGACAGAGGAACATGATGTTTTTGTTGTGAATCAGGATCGTATGAGAATCAGAGGAAGGTTGATACGTGCAGAGGTCAACTTCTCTTGAACATATTGACGGCACGACAGTGGATTTGGCAGTATTTGACATCAAAAGATTAGAGGTCATAGTGACGAGGCAAAGAGCAGATGAGAGGTCAAAAGAGATCACCCAAACCCACGGAGGCAAGTGAAAAACGAGATGAGATGTCCCCAACCTGACACGAATGCAGACAAGTGCCATGTTCAAGAGCGACATTCTGCCGACACAAAAATGATGTTGGTTCCATTTTCCCCCACCATTCCAGCGAGTACCTCTTTATTTTTACACAAGCTTGAAGAGGATACCATATGCTTGTCATATCAGTCCATCCTTCGGACGAATCCATCCTAGTACATTTAACGAGCCCTAGAAAGGAGAAACTCGAATAACGTCATGATTGACAATTTCCGATGTCATTTAGGTTTAACGATTCTAACAAAGGAAGAAATCAGTGTCTTTTTATGTTTAGAGAGTTTGAAAAGACAGCAGAAAAGTAAACTCCAACAGTCCATTTTCGAAAATAGTTCCTCAGATCCGAAAAGGTAGAAAACAATATCCGAGAAAACCTCCTATTCGCGATAGGCTAGGGTATTCCTTTTTCGTAAATAATCCATCCCAGCCCGAAAAAGGGTTAAACGTATACTGGGTAGATGTCGATTCGTGTCCACTTTAACGAGATCGAAACGACAAGGGCCTCGGTGATCTTTTGATGTTTACATAGTCAGAAAAGAGCTAAAAGTTGACTCCTCCTGGAGGAACGAGTGGCATAAAGGGTAGCAACTGGTTCCGGTAATGGTGGAACTGTTCAAAACAAGATAAAGGTCAAGAGGCTGGCTAACAAGACCACTCATCGCATCGGTTCCTCAGGAACAGGTAAAACAACCAAGTGAATGCATATGATCGGCCAAGCAGATAGTGATGATGGAGTGAGAAAACCAAGGCTCATCTGGAAAAAACAGGCTGATAAAATGGAAATCACAAGAGGTAAAATGGGAAAGGTTTCATTTTTACACAAGCTTGAAATCAGAAAACTCTGCTTGAAGTTGGTTTCATTTTTACACAAGCTTAAAACAAAGATAAACTATGCTTGAAACCGGTTTCATTTTTACACAAGCTTGAAACGGAAACAAACTATGCTTGAAATGTTTAAGCATGCCCCCAGCATGGTGACTCAATTCGAGGTACATGCCCCCCAAGCTTCAGTCCATATGAAAGGCAGATGGAGTGAAGGTTCAAGTTACGAGATCAAGAGAAAGACTCGACTGGGCTTTTACGAGATCTAAACAAAGACTCGAATTGAACAGGAACGTGTTTCATTTTTTTAACGAGGTTGACACATTACAAGAACTATCCTCAGACACCCTTGTTTCATTTTTTAAGGAGCTTGACACAAGACAAGGAACTCTGCTCCGATGACCTTGATTCATTTTTTAAGGAGCTTGACACAAGACAAGGAACTCTGCTCCGACGACCTTGTTTCATTTTTTAAGGAGCTTGACACAAGACAAGGAACTCTGCTCCGAACCTTGTTTCATTTTTTAAGGAGCTTGACATAAGAAAACGAACTGTGTTCCGAACACCTTGTTTCATTTTTTAACGAGCTTGACACAGGAAAAGAACCATGCTCTGACGACCTCATCATAATGAACAAGAATTCATTGCTTCCAAGAGTTCCACTCCCGATGGAAGAAAAACATTGTGGAAGTCTGGACCCAATGCCCCAAGCACACTATGCACGACAGCATCGTCACTGAGTATAGGCACGGGGTAGGTAGCCACATAGTTGACCTACAGTGGGGCAGATACAACGGGTGGATAAAAACCAGGAAGGGATGATGGCAGGCCAGCTACCACATCAGGACCAAAGAACGAAAGCTGATCAATGGTCGTGATCCGTCCTTCATGCGGAAAACATACCACACAAAAAAGGGAGGAGACAAGCGCTCCCATGGCATAGGTGTAATCACGCCCCAAGAGTAGATTGAAATCCAAGGGGCCTGGAACAATCATCACGTCCATATGGATGGTTTTACCTCCCAAAGTAACAGGTAACCTTGGAAGGATCCCTAAGGGTTGACTCGTTCTTCTGTTAAATGCCAACAGATTATGCGTAACAGGCGCAAGCGGTGGTGAACCGAATGCTTGCCAAGTAGTTGAGGATAGAACACTAACAGATGCGCCTTCATCTATAATGGTGTTGGGTACGACCAGACCAAAAGCCTGTACTGTGATCTCGAAAGGCACATAAGACGGAAGGTGATATCCTGCAAATCAACTCCAATCAAAGGAAGCGACCAAACTACTCGGAGGGGTTACCATTGAACTGAGATGGTCTTCCCCTGGTGTTACGGAAGAAGAGGGAGCATCCTCCACTACCTCCATCTCAAAAGTGGGAGGGATATCCTCTGAGACCTCCATAAAGGGAGGTGGAGGAGCAACTTCTTGAGATATGGGGACAGGAGAATCTTTCTCCAAATCCGAGGAATCTGAAGAAACAAGAAGAACATGAGGGATGTGAGATCCACTCTCGATAGAAAAGACCTGGTGCACTGCGGACGGGGCCAGCTCAACCGATCCCACGACCAATGGTTGGTCAGGGACGGATTCTTGATTTCAAATTTCTGAGGGAGTGGGATCGACAAAAAATGATTTTTGACCAATTATATCATCAGCTGGTGGAGAACTCAAAGAAAGTTGTTTGTAACCAGCCGGAAGGCATGGTCCAGAAACATATGAGTTGTCCAAAACTCGTTTGGCTTCATCCATATACGGACAAAGGTGAATGGCATGGTGCCCTTCACACAACTTACAGGGATTGATAATCTTACCCTGCTTCTTAGGAGCCTTACCAGCAGCAGCTGAAGATTTTCCCCCAACCTAACTCTCGGAAGCCAAAGGCAACGGCGGACGACCATTGGACGATACTTCAAGCACCTTGGGAATGCCAGGGCAATCTCGAAGAAGATGGTCTTCCGTGCACAACATGCAAGGGAACTTGACTTTCCGTGGAGGGTTGGGAGGTTTATCAAGAGGAGAATTCTTAGGCGCAATAGCCGCAGAGCTAGCCTCTCCTTTATCGGACTTCTTCTTCTTTGTCTTCTTCTTCTTCTTCTTAGCCACCTGGTTACTTGAATCCAGACTTTCACCAGGCGAAGTAGAAGATGAAGACGCAGAAACAGGCGAAGAAGGGGAGAGGTCCACCTTGGAATCAACATGATGTTGTTCAAGCGGAGGAACTTATTGACTAGTAGTCGAGACATTCGGGACCACAAAGGTTGAAAACAACCAAACAGGCAACCCAACAGTTAACCCAGGAAGGGACAACGTTGCCATGTAAGGAGCGCCAACATTTCCAAAAGGAGGAAAATGACCAGGATTCCCATCGGAGGGGATTCCTTGGTTGGTGGAATCCGGAAAATTGGCCATTAGAAACGATCTTTAGAACAACACCCTAAGGAAACTAACTTTAACCAGGAATATTTCGTGGGCAGTTAATTTTTAAAACATTGAAACAAAACTCTGCTGTTTCATATTTTAAGAGTCGAGAAACAGGCAAAAGGTGACTCTATCGCTTTCAGATTGGAAACAAGTGTGAAAGGACAAGCGCTTGATGATCCTTTTCAAATTTAAAGAGTCAAAAAGATCAAAATGACTGCTCGAGAATACTAGGCAAAAGGGTGTACCAAATAACCGTGAACTGCAATATACACCTTGGTTTCAATAATGAAAGAGAAATCAACCAAGGACTTAACGTATGTGCAGGAAATCTCCCCGAATGCTATGTCCGGTGTATCATGGGTATAAGGCGGCAGACTCGGCTTCCTACGGATAAAGGATAGCAACCTAGTGGGGTCTCCCTTTATATACGCGACCGTACGGGGAGCACAAGTCCGTACTAGTGCTGTCTAAAGCCAAGAGGCAAATGACAGCTACTAGGTTTAACAACGCCGGAACACGTCTCTAGCCTAGACCTCTAAATATTTCATTAATGTTTCAATGCTTCCTTAGGTAAATTGAGTAAATTTTATGGTTGATCTTCAATTATGTTTCGGTTTCAAGGCCCTACCGTATGTCATATGACAATCTCCTGTATGCAGTTACATGAGAAAAGAAAACTTTTCAATTCGATGAATGCTATCTAGTTAAGGGAAGAGCTTCAAACAATGATGTAACAAACAGCAAAACTGAAAACGAAAATTTTCCAAACTAGATGACTTTCACTATCCAAAAGTATTCTAAAACATTCAACGAAGCGAATTATGCAATGTAATCTATGCAAAATTCTTTTTCCGAAAACTATGCAATTGTAATCTATGCACAATTTCCTTTTTCTTTTCAAATAATAAGAATGCACTCAATGCATTTTTCGATGAAATGAGAATCTACTTAATGCATGCTTTCAATGAAAGAGAATGCACACGAAGCGATTTTTAGCTCTCAATCATTAAACAATGTGATCTAAGTTCAATGATAAATCTCAAAAATACTTTTCAATGCAATGTGATCTAATGCATTTTAACAAAAAGGAAACTTTGAGATGAAAACTAAATAAACGCAAATCTTCTTAATGAAAGGATGAAAGAAAAAGGGATGCAAACAAACACTAAGAATGCAATCATTGTTTCAAAACACTTTGTAACGAAATTCCTCAAAAGGTGATAAGACATATGAGGTCAAACACAAAGAGGACTTCCAAAGCATGGGATCAAAACAAGGCATTCATTCCCTTTTACATCAAGAAATCATAGCAAGAAGACATCCCAAACAATGAGCAATGTAATCTATGCTCATACAAGGAAAAGACCGGAAGGGAAAGACACACTAGTGAAGGATTTAGGGAAAAATCTCAATTTTCACACACCTTGAAATTGGCTCGACTTGTACATTGACAACTAGCACCAACTGGCGCGACTTGCACATTGACAACTAGCGCCAATGGTCAATTGGCGCAGGTTGCTAACTGACAACAAGCGCCAACGCCTGAAAATGAAAAAACAAATAATTTCTCCCAACCAAAACCAGACTCACCACTTCAAGCAGAATCCAAAACAAACCCAGAAGCAAAGTACTAACCAAAAGAAGCTTCCAAACAAGGGTAAACCCTAGCACCTACAGGAAATGGCGCGACTATCTGGCTGTAATCCGCGCCAGACAAGGGATGGCGCGACTGATAAACTGGCAACCTGCGCCAATTGGCGCGACTGTCAGGGCTAAACTCGCGCCAATCAAGCCAACTATGAAAAGGTGAAAATTCGGAAAAGCAGAGGTCAAATCTGATCCTCTAGGGTTGAACCAAAAGCCAAACACAAAGAAGCCAACCCAAAAAACAAATCAAGCAAGGAGAATCAAGAATCAACTGAAAAGACAAGACAATGCTCCAAGTTGTTCAGTCCGTAAACCAAACCGGATATTGACTGAAGCAGCGTTGATCTACTCCGCTAATGCAAAGCAAAAGAGTTTCGAAGGCTATCTGGCTGTGCTTCAGACTCCGTCTATAGTTTACAAATCAAACAACAAGTTGAGTCCCCAGCGGATTCGCCAAATTATTGAGGAGGTAAATCCCCTCTGCGGACATAGGCGATCCCTACTAGCCCAGCAGGGGTCTAGCAACAATCATCAAATGCTACAGCGCAAGTTCCTAATTGCAAATAAATAGACCAACGATGGAGGCCTACCTGGAGTCCAATGCTATGATCCGTGGAAGAGACAGTGTTCCCTTTCCTCATCCTTGGCAGATCACGATCCCCATGATCCCTGTGAATGGACACCTACACATGCAAGAAACAACACGAATACAAGCATAAAATCCAAAATGCGCAACTATATATCAGTCAGAAAGGATATAACTCATTATTAACATAAGTGAAAAAAAGAGTGGAACCATAACCGGTAGTCATTCATTAATAAACAATCGAAAGAGAGTACAACCAATGTTCTGACGCCGCAGTCTCCTTCGGAAGGGTCCCCAGTTGTTCACGTCTCGCAAAGCTCGCTAGGGAAAGGGCAAGCCTCTCTAAAGTCTCTCGACGATAGTCTCCTTACTTGAGTCGGCCTTAAGGGAAGAAAGAGGACTCTTACAGCACAAAGGCTCTTGGGAATTTGGAGATTCAAAGCTTAGGCACTTCAAGACTAGCTTTCAATGGCAATAGGCAAGCTTTTATAGATGGGGAAGGAGGGAGTTGGGATCCCTATTATTGTGGGATTGGCCCTATCATCAAGGAAGGTTCCATGAGAGGTGGCAAACCACTTCCCTTCCATGGAACTCCCGTAGCCAAACCTTCCAACTCAAGATAGGCAATGGTTTCTGAGTTTGTTGAAACACAACTTCCACCATCTTTATTTAAAAAACACTCCTTAAATTGGCTGGTGCGACTGCTGCTCTGGGACAGAGCGCCAGTTGGCGCGGCATCTTTGTAGGATTTTCCCCATTGGCGTGAGTGATGAACTGTCTGCCCGCGCCAATGCAAAAGGAGATGTTTTCATGGTTTTTTGCAAGGAGATGTCTTTAGGGCAATTGAAGCTCATGTTTAGAGGAATGCATTGATGATGATTTCAAGGCATGACAATGTTCACAGGTCACAAAATGGGTCCTCCATTGTGTGGGACGGGGAATGGTAGGGACGGTGACAAATTACTGTGTAACAATAAGGTTTGTATATATTTATATATACTTGCCGCTACAATCTTGTGTATCTTCCAGCAGGCGAAGTGATTCTCGGAATTTATATATATGGATGTATCCGCCAGCTTGGGCGATTATCGGAATTTTATAACGGCTCTACCTTTGCCTCTGCCTCTGCTGCTTCTGTCGCTCTGCCTCTATATGCGTTGCTCATCCTCTGCCTCTGCCTCCTGCTGCTCAACCTATGCGCTGCTCGACCTTTGCCTCTTTTTCAAAATCCAATACTGATGCTACTCCTTACTTCTTCAAATGGCCCTGTCTCTGCTTCTCTTTTTCTACTTCCCTGCTTATATGATGCTCTCTTTTCCTTGTTGCTGTTTCAGGTGTTCCTCCTTTGCCCTCTCCTTTGCCATCAATGACAACATTTCCAACAGTCTCCCCCTTTGGCATTGATGGCAACACATCCACCAATAATCTAATGCTTCCTCCAAGTCTATCTGCTTTTCCTCCCCCTTTGACATCAATGGAAAAGGGTTGCACATATTCTTAGTGTAAATTATATCTCTGCATTTCCTCTCTCTGAGATGTGTTTAGGCCCTCTTCTGCTGACTTTGTACCATGCTGCTCCAGACTGATGTACAAGACTTGTTGAGAGAACACTTTGAGGATTATTGGACTTGAATATCCCTTTAAAGATTGTGAATGCCCCATGTGACATATCAAGCTTGCTTCAGCTATACTTCAGTCTGTATTATAATCTTCATCTGCGATGCATATCTATCGAGGAAGGTTGTAGTTGGAGTATGTATTCTTCTGCAATAATCATCTGTCGTACATCATCTGTTCAATTGTGATGATGCCAATATATCTTTTATTGCTGTGATTACTTGTACTGCCTATTTTTGGTGATCTGTGCTAGGCTGCTGAAAAAAAAATATTACCCTTAATAGCTGATGGTTATTGTTCCAGATGTGATCAATGAATCAACCAAAATTTGATCTAAGCAATCAACTCCCTTTACTGCTAAGGTATGTTCGTGATAAATCAATAACATATTTTTTTTTTTTGAGCTTCAATTGTCACAACTCATCCTTCATACTTTCGATACTTTAATTGTTCTATCATGATGATCTTTCACACGAATATATTCAAGTTGTTTACTTGAGATTTTAGCCAACAGGCTTCACCCAGTTTGTGAACAATCTTCAAAAAGAGGTCTTGAAGATATATGTACTAACCTCAGGAGGGCATGCAATTATATATATAGAGACAGATACTGCTTCAATGCATAATATATTCCTTCAAGTGTAAATCAGATACTGATCCTTTAGCACTGCTACTGACCTTTTCATGCTGAATGCAGATAACCCTGGGAATACTACCTTGATGCACTTTTGCCATAATCCTTTGATCCTAAGGACCTGTACCAAACTGTTGCTGCTTTATGATAACACTTGATATTTTGTTGATAGGGATGCTACTTGTACCTAAACACCAATTGATATTTCTTTGATAAATTATGCAGAGATTTCACTTCAGCTTCTTTTCTGGATTTTGGCTTGACTGGATTTGTCTTTTCTGATGTTGTTTAGAACCTGTTCTGCATACACTTTGTTCATTGTCATCTGCATATTCCCTGTTTTCTGTGCTTATTCACTTGTCCAACTCATTCCTGTACATATTCCTGTTCACCAAACTTTCATCTCTGCATGCTCTCCTCTTATTTTTCTTTTTCCATAATTGCATTCAAGTTTCATGCCCAATTTTTTCCCAAGTTCGGGCAATCTCGCATGTTCTCTTTATTCTACGCTGGCAATTTATATAAACAGGTCTGAAGTGTTAATATCTCAAATCCCTGAGATTTGAGACATTAGTTTCAAACCCTTAGTTCATGCACTCGACCCGCAGTCCGGGCAACTCAACAATGTTTTGACATAAATCAACCATATTCCCAGTTTAGCTTACGTGGCTCTTAATCTTCTTTTTCATTTATTTATCACTTGCCAAATAAATATATTCACAACTTTCGAACTTAATTCTGGCTCCCAGTTTATATATATTATTTTCGATCTTTATATTATGTTGCCAACCAACGTTCATACCTTCCTGACCTTATATTAACATTCTACGCCTTTTAAATGAATGACTTTATTATAAACGTTTGGCTCCAGGCCCCACCTATATAACCAATAGCTAATCAACCGCACGCACCGTACCTGGCTTAACCTCCGGGCTTTTTCATTAACCTTCGTGCGGGTCCTGCGAGCGATCACCGTTAGATGTCGGGCCACCAGATCAATGGTCTATAACAATATCGCTCGGAGTCTTTAGTCGATGTATAATGCACGATGGCGCACTTTAAAGAGCATTTTTGGACGGGTCACTTCGCTACGTGTTGAACTCTGAATGGAATCGCTGCCCATTCCTCCAATACCGCTTTCCGACTGATGGTGGTGCGATGAAACCCACGGTTTCACTCCAACCCACCGTTACTGTTCATCCGGTCACAGTTCTGCTTCCTCACGCAAGGTTCTGTTCTCGTCCTTTTACTCCGGGTTCCGTTCTCCTCCTTTAAACTCAGATTCCGCCCGTTATACATTAAAGGGTTCTTTTATACTCTGACGTAGAGTTCCGCCACTTTCTTGGTTCCGTCTATCCTTATGCAGAGTGCACACAACCACTCCTCAAGAACTCATGTGTTCACACAGAGTTAATTTGACTATTACACAATAATATTAACTCAATGTCTCATGCACAGAGATTCACACTGTACATAATTACAGTGAATAATCAACCAACGCACAATACACAAGGTATTCCTCACACACGGGATTTATAAACAATTCTTCATAAACAGATATATATATATATATATATACACAGGTGATAAATCTCAAAACAATTCTTACAATTCATAACAGGCCAGATATTCAGTTTCGTGGCCTTCTTCCTTTATATTCATTTCCTCTTTGCTGCCTCCATTATCTATCTTTGTCTCCTTGTAACTGTTCCTGTCTCTGCATCTGCTACCTCCTTTTAACAACTTTGCTGGCTATTGTGAGTTTCAGATGGTCTTCTTCCTCCACAGATCTCTATTAGAGGAACTTCCTTTCCCTTACTGATCTCATAGCTGTTATCATTCCAAGGATCTCTTCTTAGACTACTTTCATGGGGTCTATATATGAACTGCTCTCCCCCTGGGATGTTGCTTCATACTTGTCACTGTTTTGATATTTGCTTTGTTTTCTAGAGCGGCTCCCCCTGAGACTAGGATGTATTCATTATGTTATGGAGATAAGAGGCTCCCCCTTTCTCTTTTCCTTCCATACTCTATTGGGGTTCATCATAATGTCTACACTCCTTACCGATTCATAGTTTTGTTTGATTGGATTGGACTTCATCATCTGTCTGGAGTTCTTTAATATATATGGCAGTTTACAGTCTTTTGCTTTGTGACCACGCTTAAGGCATACATAACATCTTATTTGACCAAGGTGCATTTGAGTTGATGTATAATAATTTGTTCCTCTTCTTGAATACATTTTACAGTCAACAATTTTATGTCCAAAATTATTGCATGCATAACAATAGCCATGGAAATGATTTGTGTACCTGGTGGAATATTGTCCTTTCCATTTGCTTGCTTGAGGGATTCTTCTCTTTTGCTGCATCCGTTGCTGGTTGGACTAGATTGGCTTTGTCTTACAATATGCTGCATTATGTTCTGGTTTATGACAAGAGAAACATGTGTTATTTTTAATAGGAGGGAGGAACCTCCTTTGACATCTTCCAAATTTATTCAATTCATCTTTAGGAGCATGTGAGCCTTTAGCAGCTAATTTTTTCATCCTCTCATTCTCTGTTCTTTCATGTTGCTGCTTGATTATGTTTGTTTCTTTATAACTCATGTTCCTGCTGGTTTCTGATTCTGTAGGAATTTGCTGAGTTGTTTCACTGTCCTTTACAGCTTTTACAAAAATGATTTTCCTATTATCTTCTATTTGGGACTTACTAGTTTCTCCTTCATATCCCATACCAGCCTTTATGAGAGGTGACCTTGGAGCATTTAGTATTTTGTCCAGTTGTTCAGTGCTTTTCATTAGAGGTGTATTCATTAATAGTTCTCTTTGGGCTTTTTCTAAGTTTTTTCTCAAGCTCACTACTTCTTCTTCCAATCTTTCACATTCCTGACTTTTCTCTCTCATTTGTTGCAGCAGAGTGTCTTCTATTTTCCTTGCTTCTTCAAGGTGTGTCTTCAGGCCAACAATTTCTTTCTTATCCTCATATTCTCTCTCATCACATATTTGCACCACTGTCTTAACGTCTTTGTTTTCATTCTTCAATTTTTCTATTTCAGTCAAAGCAGTGTCAAGCTTGGCTTTTTCTTTAGCTATAATTTCTCCATGGTTCTTATCTCCATTCATACTAGCAGGTTCTTCATTTGATTGAATATTTTCCTGTTGACATGAATTTTTCTTCTTCTTAATTCTCTTATCCTTCTTGTCAGTGCAGTCCTTAGTGTCTACTCCATGTATGAAGTGCAATCTATCCCATATTTCTTTTGCAAAGGTTAAATCCATTATCAACTCAAGGTCCTTGTTATGAAGATTGTTATATATCACACATTTTGCCTTAGCATTCCTCTGTTGTTCTTTCACCATGGGGGAGTCTGTGCAGTAACCATCACAAACAAGCTTCCATACCTCAGGTTCATAAGCCAATAATCCTGTTTTAACCTTATCTCTCCATTCAGGAAAGTTTGTTGTATTTAACACAGGTACATTTTGATAGTCCATGACTTAACTAGATCTTCTTCAAGCTATTAGGCTTGCACCAAAGGAACCTGCTCTGATACCAATTGTTGAACCCTTAGTTAAACTGAGAAGGGGGGGGGGGGGGGGGTGAATCAATTTAACACATACATGGACTTTTAAAACTTTTCCCTTAAATCTTATTTACACCTTCATTTCATGGTCAACTTAATATGTGAGAAATCTTAATTTGTGAGCAGCAAGTATCAAGCAGATTTGTTAATGTAACAGCAGTCTTAATATGCAAGCAACATGTATTGAGAAGATTAGATAAACCACATCAACACATAGACATTATACACAGAGACACCAGATATAAGTGGAAACCCATAAAGGGAGAAAACCACATCTTATTATTGTTGTGATGCAAAGGCAAGCTCCAACTCCCTCTCACCACTGATTTTCCGTAGGCACCAACCTACAGGAGGCTCCTACCTCAATTCTGCAAGCTACAACTTGCAAGGAAGCTCCAACTCCCATCAATTTTCTGCAGGCACCAACCTACAGGAGGCTCCAACCTCAGTCAGCTACAACTGACATTTTATCAAGCTACAACTTGATGTGGAAGCACCAACTTCCATCTATTTTCTGCAGGAACCAACCTACAGGAGGCTCCTACCTCAGTCAGCTACAACTGACATCTATCAAGCTACAACTTGATAGGGAAGCTCCAACTTCCTTACTCTTTCAAAAGAAAAACACTTCCTTATTTGCCTTGGATATCAGCTCTATTCTGTACCTTCTCTTCTACTATTCATCAGTCCTCATATCAGCCCTGCATCATCTCTTCTCAGCCCCTCCTTCTTCTCTACTCAGCTCCTCCTTCTTCATGTCTTTTCTCCTCAATTCTTCATACTCTGCATTCTCTATATTCACACTCTCTGACCTCTTGCAGCTTTCTTATTTTCTTCAACTTTTTTCAATACTGCTGCACACTCTCTCCTTTTCTCATTCTGTTTTCATCAACTCTCTCCCCTTGGATATTACCCTGTTTTATACAAAAATAGCTTCATGGCTGTTTGTATTCCACTGGGAATTCGAAATGGACAGCCATGTCTCTTTGCCTTCTTCCTTCTCATCTTTTTTCAGCTCACTCAGAAAAATGTAACTGTAGGTGCTTATTTTAATATTACAGTGGGATATTTTCTCTCTTCCGGAGACTTGCCAATGCATCACAACAATATAAATTTAAATAAAACATTTACGTTCAAATTTAAATGAGAACTCCAGCTCACTCGTTTTGTCTCTTGGCTTGCTGCGCATTTGTCTTTTCTCTGACTATGTCTTTGTCTTTTCTGTGACTGTGTTTTATCTCTTTTCATCTCTGTTTGCTCTTCTGTCCTCTGCTGTGGTGTAACTGCTGCATACGTGTAACTGTGCTTTTTATATCAGTGCATTTTATATAAATATATACTGCTGACTGTAATTCAACCCTTTACACGCAGCAAGTGTCTTGTTGATGTGGAAGTTCCGCAAGCGGAACATACATACACCACAACTGTATTAAATAAAGAATCGCCCTCCACCTTGAGCCGAGGCCCGTGGGTCTACAGACCACGCGGCATATTTTAATATAACCGCAACCATGTTTTATATATCTAACAACACCCTTTTTAATATAACTGCTGGGCAGTTTCAACCAACGCATATCATATCCATGGTCCGTTTATAATACAGCACTTTAATAATGTCGCCCTCTCTTCAATGTAATATTTTACTTAAACTCCTTTCTTTGCACTTTAATGTATATGAACCCTTTCTCATGTAACTTCCGGCGATATATTAATAGACCCATTTAATATAGGAAACAACCTTTAGGGCCCACTTGCCATGCTTTCCGATGCAATATGCTACTCCTCAGTGATTTCCGATTGCGATTGATCAATGCCGATGCGATTAGACCGTAACTTAAACATATAAAGTCATAACTTATAGACCCATCGGGTCCGAACTTCAATCGCAATCGCAACATGTATTTTCCTGTTCCGAAGCTCGCTTTAACTCTGATTGCGATTAGATTGTTCCGATGCGATCAGAACACGGATGCGATTTGCACCTATTAACTCCCGCATATAACAGGGTCGGGTCCGCCACTTCAATCACAGCATATTACAAAAGACGTGCGATCAATCAGAAAGTTTCGATTGTGATTAAGCTCCTGGATGCGATTGAACCTATTAACTCCATCGTATAACGCCATCGGGTCCGCCAATTTCAAGATGCAATCGGGCCCAACACTTAAGATCTACCGATTGCGATTGGGAACTCGGATGCGATTAGCAAAAAACTGTGGCATATAACTCGATCGGGTCCGGCCTCACATCGCAATCGCAACGTTCTGTTGGTTACATGTTCCGTTGCCCTTGCGATCTCCGATGCGATTGGAAAGGGTCCCACCTTATAAGCCTTTTATTTTTTTTCTTTTTTTTGATAGAACCTTTGATTATTTAGATCTTGCGCTACATATAAAAGTATATGCTATGGACCTTTGTTCATAAGGCGCAATATATGAAGTGCGCTGCATATATACTCCAGCGTGGGTAACTATTCCCGGAATGAGATTTATATGTATGTTTTGCTGCTTGGGTTATGCGATTCCCGGAATTGTGTTTATGTTATATGTAACGCTCGGCTGGATAATGATTCTCGGAATAAGGTTTGTATATATTTATATATACTTGCCGCTACAATCTTGTGTATCTTCCAGTGGGGGAAGTGATTCTCGGAATTTATATATATGGATGTATCCGCCGGCTTGGGCGATTCTCGGAATTTTATAATGGCTCTACCTCTTCCTCTGCCTCTGCTGCTTCTGTTGCTCTGCGTCTGTATGCACTGCTCGTCCTCTGCCTCTGCCTCCTGCTGCTCGACCTATGCGCTGCTCGACCTCTGCCTCTTTTTCAAAATCCAATACTGATGTTGCTCCTTACTTCTTCAAATGGCCCTGTCTCTGGTTCTCTTTTGCTACTTCCTTGCTTCTATGCTGCTCTCTTTTCCTTGTTGTTGTTTCAGGTGTTCCTCCTTTTCCCTCTCCTTTGCCATCAATGACAACATTTCCAACAATGTATCTAAATTTCATACATCCAAATATACATAGTTTTTCTTGTTCTATATTATTTTTGTTACAACTATTCTATTATTCAAAAAATACATGGTTTTTTTGTTATATATTATTTATGTTACAATTGTTTTATTATTCATGAGTTGTATTTCTTAATATATAAAAAATTAAATTAATAATGAAATTTTTTAAAATATGTGATCTTTTTAAATTTCCAAATTATTTCACATGACATGATTTATCTTGAGCAGTAATGGTGAATGTTCATAATTCTCATTTCTTAAATCACACTAAATTTACCTTTAATTACTTACTTGTAATAGTTTGTAACTGTACATACATACACTTTCTTCCGTTCAAAAAAAACTATATACATGTCTTTAATTACCTAATTTTAGCTTTTATAATTTTTCATATTATATGATGTCAAACTTACTCAACTTTTTATTATGAAATTTTAAACAATGTTTCTCACTACATAATTTTAGCTTTTATAATTTTTTTTTTCAATTCCAAACAAAACTTACAAAAGAAATAACCCACTCAGTCCTTATTGTAGATTATATTTTTACAAAAATGACACTATGTGATTAAAAATAGAGTAAGTTGAGACAACGTTAAGGGGTTTTTTTGTACAATTTTTATCATAACCTTTCCCTTCATCCAACATATAATGTAGAGTCTTCTGAAGAGAGAGTATATTTTAGTTTATAACTTGATCCACAATCAAAGAAAATGGCTAGGGATTTCACAAGTTATTATTTTATAACTTGATCCATAATAAAATAAAATGGCTAGGGATGTCACAAGTTATCATTCGCACAATGATGTATTGACGTTCTTAGTTGAAATGGATCCTATTAGATGCATGGTGGCCAGAGACACTAAAAAATTCGAAAAAGATATATGTTATGACATCCATATTGTCTACAAACCATCCAAATTTCCCATCTTATACAACAATTTCTAACAATAACCACTCAATTTACTCTCCAATTTTTGAAACCCCCACCCATGTTGTGGAGATCACACTGCAAAATCAAATGTTCCTTTGGATTTTTTAAGGGGTTCATAAACAAAACAGACAACAAGAAAGTCAATATTGTGGTATAATAATTGATTTTTAAATCATTGTGACAAACAAAACATCACATTAGATCACATAATATATATTTAATGCTATAAGGATCTAAGATGATAACAAAGTTTTGAATCATCATAACTAGGTGAAAACCAAAACTAAGTTGTAGCCACAGGAAAAAAATCACAACAACTCACATAATATATCCAAGGTTGCAATGAACCCCATACATTGTGATGGACCTCACAGGAATTTAAGTGCACATATATCACCACCCTAATAATTCTATACTCTTGATCAATTTAGAATAACCTAGGATGTGTAAAATATTTTAATAAGATAAACACAACAGACAGCAATAAAGTCAATATTGTGGTATAATAGCTTATTTTTGCGTCATTGTGACAAACAAAACATCACATTAACTCACATAATATATATAATGCTATAAGGATCTAAGATGATAACAAAGTTTTGAATCATGATAACTAGGTGAAAATCAAAACTAAGTTGTAGCCACAAGAAAAAAATCACAACTCACAGAATATATCCAAGGTTGCAATTAACCCCATACATTGTGATGGACCTGATGGGAATTTTAGTGCACCTAGAACACCACCCTAATAATTTTATATTCTTGATCAATTTAGAATAACTTAGGATGTGTAAAATATTTTAATAAGAAACTAGATTTGTAATTATGAAATATAAAACTATAACTTAAATTTGTGAACTTACTTTGTATTTATTTTCTTATGTATATAGAGAAATAATAAACCAAGTTTGGAGTTAAGAAATTAAACCATAGCATAAAGATCAATATCTCCTTCCAAAAATGTCTCCATATTAAAATGATATTCACTTTCTTGTATACCAAGACTATTGTTTTTCATATACGATTTCTGATAAGTATGCAATTTCCACTCAGATATGTAGATGAACTTGAAGTAAACTCTATTTTTGTTAATAAAAATTCTCTTTATTGACATCTATGCTAGATAGATTGTACTTGAATGTATTTAAAATATCTTATTTGAGTTACGTGCTGGATTATTAATCACCAAAAGATTTTCACCCCCAATTTCCTATTTCAATATCTATAACAAAATTTGTATATATGTGAACATATTATGTTGGTTTACATATATTTTTTCACCCCCAATTGCCTATTTCAAAATGTACAACAATATTTTTTGGTTGATAACTCTTATCATCAATATCTTTGAAACCTCCACGACTTGCTTCCATGGAAGCAAAATTTTCCTTCATTCCTTCACAATGACTTGTGCTCTGCAACATCTTGTTTCTTCTAGGCTACTCTTTCCTATGCTATTGCCTTCTTATTTCTTATAGACTACTATTTCCTATGCTATTGCCTTACGACGTTTCTTTTGCAACATATGGTACAATTGCTAGTATAAGTTACTAAACATTAAACTAAATATATTATATTACAAAATGCAAATGTGTTATATGTAATGTAATATGTTGTAGCCAAATCCTACTAGGTGAAAATGATAAAGACTCCTCAAACAAAAGCCATGAAAAAAGGAAGGTGTTGAGTCTTTAAGTTATTGCTGCTTTGCCAGAAGGATAGTATTTTATTTAAAGCCTATGATATCACATGATGAATTTTAATATTTGTGTTTTTAAAAAAAATGAATTTTGTGCAAAATTTAGTTTTTTATGAGCAATTTTCTGCTCTTGGCCTTTTATAGAGAGGTTAATGGTAAATTTTATGCTCTTGGCCTTTTATAGGTTATTTTTATTAAAAAAAAATATTGGACCATTAGAGCCAACCTCCTAGTCAATTCTTTCAAGTCAGAAGCCGAGCACCAAAAGACTACCTATCTATGACCAAATTCCACCTCCTAGACAATTCTTTCATGTCATAAGCCGAGCACCAAAGACCACCTATCGACGACCAAATTCCACCCAGATTGGCACTCATACAAAGGCCACCTATCGACGACGAAAGTCCACCAAGATTGCGCTCATTCAAGGCATCAAGTCGAGGAGATCCCACCAAGGAGTTGGCATAAGTGCTCAACGCTTTCAAGGGTGGTGATAGTAATGGTGTTTATAAACACCAATGGGATATTTGCTCATTACTTTAATATATAAAAAAATTCTACGGCCCGCCCACAGGTTTGTTGGTTTGTGCATACATGCAAACATCAAGGCCGAAGGCCCATACTCTCTGCTCTCTGCTAGAGTATTCCTATGTCATCGTTCCATTATAACAATGCATGGAGTTTATATATGCCCATATACCACCTACGAGCGACCCTGGAATATCTATTTCAAAGCACAAGACCGCCGAAAAGGTCTTTCATCTCCAAATGATTTTGGATGACCTCCAAAATATATATGATAAAAGGGAACAATGGACCCAACATTATTATCTCTGGTTGAACTTTAATGGAGGAGGGTGTGGAAAAATTATTTCGCCAACCCGCCCTTCATGTGATCAACAGTGGGGATTCATTGTGCCACCCCTCACCCCACATTACAAAACCACGGGTGGAGCAAAGTGGTTTCTGGTTTTCTGAAACGACACGTGGTTTTTCCAACGTATGCATGACACAACCAGGGACCCACGTACAATTTTCAACTGCTAAGGAGGCCTACACATATCCAAGATTGTTGTGTGGTATTGAACTTCATTTTATTTCATAAAGAACATGTTTATAATGTCGAGAATTTTATTGAAGTGCAGGGATTTTAATATTAGAAGTGGCAGAGTGTATATATATATATAAAGTGCAGGTATTTTATTATTAGAAGTGGCAGTATATATATATAATTTTGTTTTTAAATGTCATTATAAAAATTATTATGTAAATGATGAGTCGTTATGTTTGCATTGTAACCGAAATCAATTTCATAACTATTTTTGACCATTAGTTTAAAGGGAAAATAAAAATAAAAAGTGAACATTTTATACGGATAATCTGAAAATGAAGAGAAGTGTAATTTCATTTATGTTTTTCTTTTGTTGAAATAATATACGATACAATTAAGTTTATGACTTTGAATTTACCTATAAATATTCAAGTTTTTAATTTAATTTAAAAACTCTTAATAGACATTCCACATTCACAAATTTACTCACTTTTTCTTATTAAGCTAACCAATATTCTTTCTACAAAGTTGAGATTTTAGATTCTTAATTTCCTAAATTTAAATTTTATATATATATATATATATATATTTTTCTTCTAAATCATTTATTTATTTCAAAGACTCTGCAACTCTTATTAACCAATATTCTTTTTACAAAGTTGAGATTTTAGATTCTTAATTTCCTAAATTTAAATTATATATTTTTTTTATTTTCTTCTAAATCATTTATTTATTTCAAAGACTCTGCCACCCTTATTAATTTTTAAGAAAAAATTGTGGAATTAAAACAGTCATTGCAACTCTCATAATCTCTCTCCAATCAATTCTTAAAAATATATATATATTTAATTTCATAAATGTCCTACCGCATGCGGCCAAAGATTGTCTTCACAAAACAATATATAGTTAAATGCATTATAATAAATATAAAACTCACAAACTCATTACATTACAAACTCACATTGCATATTTAACGGATAGTTATGTTTTGTAACACATCTTTCAATAATATATGCATTATGTGAACAAAATAAAACATCATATGCATTTTCATTTTATTCCACTATGAAAAAAAAATATAAAAACATAAAGGGGCAATTTAAAAAATAATGCATGAAATGACAACAAAATCACATGGAAATAATTAAAGTTATTGTAAGGCTCAACGTATATGAATTGGGTGAAATAAAGAACGGAATGAGCGAGTCTCAAGCTTAAATGTTACAGAATCAAATGAAATCATGATCTCAGGGATTGACAATCGCTATTTTTACAGAAAATTGTTACAATTAAGTACCAAAAATCTCATGCATCAGTTATAAAACTTTCCGAAAGAAAACCGAACCCTACAATTTATTACCAGATTTTTTTGTTGATATACGAAGGACTCATTCTTATCACTATTTCATATTAGAAATTATGAGAGAGCATAAACGCACAGGAATAACACACAATATTAATTTCTATATACCAATAATCAGAGATACATCAAATATATATAGTTAAACTAATTCTAATTTTAGAGAGAGAAGTTGAAAGAATCTCTCAACTTCCTCAACAACCCAATCCAAACTAAGTAAGCATAATAATTGAGGCATTATCTCAAACACCCCCCCTTAATGCCTACATTACAGAAATGGAGAACACACTAATTTAATACAAATATTTGTCTGCCCTGGTCTTCATTAACATTTGTACCCACTCTGAGATCTCATAGAAAACGCTCTTTTCTCCACCATTTTCGAGCTACCATTCAACCCATTTAAAATACATTTGTTTCTGACCAGCAATAATGAACTTTGCAAGATCAACAGTATTGACAACTCAGCTCGTCGTGGCTTCCGCGATAAGAGCTGACAAGTCATGAACCATCCTATGGACCAATCACCATCTGTCGGATATTTCGCTTTCGGCTATCCATCAGTGGCTAGGCAAATGGTCTGAATACTGAATGTGTTCAAGAGCTAATCTAACAACTTGACCTGCTTCACATCATACTGTAACCTGTAACTGATGCTCTTGGCCCGTAGCACAACAATATCAGCATATAACAAATTCACACAATCAAATTAGCCAATTGTTCTCTCGTCCCTGTAGAACGTAGAGAACGACTAATTTAAATAATGCTAATTTGTTCAATAATTGGTTCTCTACTACACAAATCTCACAACAAAAATTCATAATTCTACATATTAACAAGCTACACACTCCACACTATATTCCACACACTTGCAAATCACTGACTTCTGCTTCGAACAGAAAAAATATATATCGCTCGATCCTGAACTATCCACGCAAATAGCGCTGAGATTGAACAAAATTTGCCCCAAAATCGAGGACGACTCTGATGTTATTAATGGTAGCTGTAGTATTTTTCTTCCATGTTCTGGGAGCGAATGCAACACCATTTTTATGGCCAATGGGCTATGTTCTTTCTAACACCCCGACCTTATAGCAACGGGAAGCCGTGGAAGGAACCTTCAGAGTAGCAGTGGACAGTAAGGGTAAGATAATTGCAGGCGGAAATTACGCCTTAGGATTTCTGGATCACGACAACTCTGTTGTAAAAGAACGGGAGAAGCAAGAGCAGGTTCAACCTTCCCAATAGAAATTTCATACAGATTCCAAGATGCATGTCCAGATAAAACATCACCTTATCCTCTTGGCCGCATGTGGCGAAGTAGATTCCACCGGGTGAAAGAATCCATTCTCAGAAATAATTTTCAAACTTGTAAATTCCAAGAGGTGAAAGAAACAATACCCAGATACCCAGAATTCATTTTCAGATTCTACATACATAATACGCCTGCATCACTCGATACATACACCTTTAATCTGACCCAAAATGACAAAGAGAATCCAAAATCAAAACCAAGTCACAAGGGCAACTCAGACTCTGGAATGCCATGCTTTTGAAACCATGCAGGCATGTGAAATCTTTCATACAACACAGGGCGCACGTCCTCCTGAGTCGCAAGATGCTTCAACAGAGGTAAGAGTACCTGTAAAAGCTGATTATCCTCTGAGTGTGCTCCAATGAAAGAAACGCAAGGTATACCGTTTAAAGGTTGCAGCAAAAAACTGAAAGGATTATTGTCAATAATGACTGTCCGGCAAAGATCACGATCGAAACGCGACAAATCCTTGACATGCTCTCGGTATTTTTATTAGAAATCAACATTCACAGAGATTTACAGCAATCTCTAAAAAATAATCTTCTACATTCACACGCAGTAATCTTATCTATTTACATAGGATTACGATGTATGGCTCTCACATCTTCCTGGGCACTCCCGTGAGGGATTAAGCCTAGCTAGGCTCCGATACCATATTAGAAATTATGAGAGAGCAGAAACGCACAGGAATAACACACAATAGTAATTTCTATATACCAATAATCAGAGATACATCAAATATATATAGTTAAACTAATTCTAATTTTAGAGAGAGAAGTTGAGAGAATCTTTCAACTTCCTCAACAACCCAATCCAAACTAAGTAAGCATAATAATTGAGGCATTATCTCAAGCATTTCAATCATGTGAATCTTTTAATAATAAGGATGTTGTTACAATCCCCTTGGTATTTGCAATTGTCTGTTTCTGCAGGGTGCAATTCTGAATCAAGATAATTTTTGGCTCCAATGACTTGTGCCCTCAGGTTGATCTTGATTTGAGCATTAATTTAATATGAATTCTTGTAGTTTGATTCCGAGAGTTTAACTTCTAATTGATGTCATTTTTATTTGAATTAAATTGACCCATATGCTTTGTAACAATTTCCAATGTGTCTTTATGTTTTGTTATTTATTTATGGGTTTCATTCAAAAATGAATAGCTGAATTATTATTCGATCTTTTGAAGTAGTTACAGCTAATTCTTTTCTTTTTACTTCCAGCAGAAATTAGTATAATCTTATATATGTCCTTTTTTTTAATGATTCTTAATATGTGCGTGTTGAAACCAACAGTGTTTTATTTCCGTTTGTTTGAGAGAAATATAACTTACTTTTATGTGGTTTTCATTTTTTTTTAATGATTATTTTATATTAGTTTAATTCATGGTTGCATTTAATTAAATATTAGTTTGCATATTGCATCTCTTTAT
Organism: Pinus albicaulis; assembly: GCA_034641835.2. Lineage (NCBI taxonomy): Eukaryota > Viridiplantae > Streptophyta > Pinopsida > Pinales > Pinaceae > Pinus > Pinus albicaulis. The sequence goes on from CM076581.1 coordinate 159,845,534, forward strand.
ATTCTATCAGAAAAATACATGTATACATGTAACATATTTTCATATAGTTAGCATCCATTTATAATATAGTTTATTTAATCATATTAACTCATACAATAGGTATATTAACTTAAACTATAGAATAAATTAAATGTAGGATAAAACATATTAATATTAGTTTACCCTTTGATTGTTATTTTTCAAGAAAGTAAGAGGCGAAAATATTAACTTAAACTATAGAATAGATCAAATGTAGGATAAAACAGAGTAGTATTAATTTACTCCTCGACTTTTCTTTTTCGAGAGAGTAAGAGGCGAAAGGCCAATGGAGCCGTGGAGGGTGACCACTCTAAACAATTAGGGCTATTTGAAAATCTTTGGTCTGGGTCACTTCTCCTTTGTTGACTAGGGTGCACAAAACCCACATCAACAAAATGGCGCTAGAAGGAGGGCCTAAAAAAAATTAATTAATTAAATCATTAACCCCTCAGCCTCTAATTTTCAGATCTTTACCTTCTTCTTTGTGTCGTTTCACTTGTTCTTGAAGGCAGGTTAGAGGAAAAGCTAACTTGTTTGGGGTCACTATCTTTATTTTTATATTTGAATAATGGCTCCTATCCATATCATAGTGTTGGAACATGATTTTGATTTTGACTTACCCAATATCCCTAACAAGGCACTTTCCCTCTTGTCAAGACTCGCCTAGGATGGTGAAGGGAGCACATTTGCACTTGATCATATTTCCAAATTCATTTATATGTGTTTAAAGAATAATATTACTAATAGTAATGTTGTTTGCAGATTATTTGCTCTCACTTTCGAGGTCGGGTTAAGTATTGGTTTGAATCTTTTCCCCTTAATTCCATTCACTCTTGGTTAAATTTTATAATTGAGTTTATAGTTAATTTTAACATTTCTGATTGGAGGAAGGTTTGAATTATTTAAGGAAATAAAATGGTGAATGATTTAAAGAATTCGCAAATAGGCTCACACATTATTGTATGAGATTTTCTTTGAAAGAAATGCCTCTTATCGATGAATGATTTCAATATATTTTCTCTCCTTCAGATGAATAAGTTCAACTAATTATTAACAAGTATCAACTAGACAGTAATACTCATTCGCATGTTGGTTTGAATCTTAATGATGATTATGAAGATTCAGAAGTTGTAGACAAATCACTATTTTTGTTGTCTTCTTTCATTTTATTAGATCAGGAGCAATGTCGATGATACTTTATAATGACGGTGCCTGATAATTCTTTTTCAGTGATGTAGTCTTCTAATGAGGAAGAATATTTAAATGAAGATAGTCATCATTATATTCAAGTCACTACAACTATTTTAGAAGTGAAAGAGAATGAAGCCAAATTTTTTGATAATGTTATCGATAGATCTCCTAGTTCATTTGCTTTAGGCCAAATATCAAGTGATGTTATCATTAGTAAGGTGTTTATTCCCCATTATTAATTGAATCTCCTTGTGATAATGAACATTGCTTTGCCTTAGAAGATATTTCATGTGTAGATTCTTCACGAGAACATACATTGGTAATTAATCTAGGAGATGAAAAAAATTCACAAGTGGAATCGTATGATCCTACTATCTCAAGAGATGCATTTCATTTCTTTATTCTTCTATATGTTATTCAATGTATCTTGACATGTCTGATAATGTTATGCAACCACATTTTCTAGAATATGTTGAATTTATCTCGGCATTTTTGAATTGCAATAAGATACAAATTGTTAATGACCTTTGTGTAGAAGATAAAGAAGAGAACAATGTTTCATTCCTTGAACTTATTACTACTCTATTATCTAAAAAAAAAGGATTAGGGAATTTTTTAATTCTGTCTCGAATTGCGTCTTCTATTGGTTTACCCCAATATATCCTTGAAAAAGAATCTTGTTTTCATCACATTAAACCACATGAGATTGAAGATCAACCAAATATTATTACAGATTATCATTATGATATTAGTCTCGAAACTTATACATCAAGAAATGATGGTTCATAAATATTGTTGAATTTTAGTCGCTTCATCTCAAATCGTTAATTTTGAAATATATGGTTTCAATAAGAATTATCAAGAAAATAGAACACTTAAATTAATGACTATGCCAAATTTCTTATTCTCTTGATGTAATCTTTGAAATACATCCTACTTATGGTATGAAGGTTCTTTTACAAAATGTTATTCACAATCAAGGATCTTTTACATCTCCAAGTTCTTTCAAACAATTCGATGTTAATATTCGTACTTATCAGGATATGATTGGAGATTGTCTTGAATGTTCTTATTGATCAAAATTCTTGGTGAAAGGTAAGTATGACCTATTTCATTTTCATTTTGAATCACTGCAATATGTCTTACTGATTTGAAACTTTTTTGTCATTGTAGGATTGAAGTTGCTTGAATGGCTACATTGGAAATTTCATTTCACTTAGCGTTTTATTTTTAGAGTAGTGTAGGGTAGGTTTAAAAGTAGACTAGATTTTTTTTTACTTTCACTCTTTCTTATTGAATAATATAGTTTTAGAAGCTTGTTGATGAGGAAGCTAAGGATAAACCATCATCATGACATTTTTAGGGAAGTTTACTTAACCTTTGATTTTTTCACTTTTATTCTTGTTTATTATTAATTAATGAACATCCAACAGGAATACTTCAAGTGAATCAATCATTCCCTAAACTTCTCTCATAAAAATTTGTTATGGTTCTCCTTGATTTGAAATAAACATCATAACTGCATATTATTTTTCAGTTTATTTAGTGCATGATTTCTTGGTGTGTTATAAAACGTCGAATCATCAACATCCTGCACAATACTAAATAAAACTTTTAAAGCGAAGCACATATTTGTAGTGATAAATATGTACTCGACTTTAAATTTTTTATTTAGCCAAGGATAGTGATAATATGAATGATTTACTTGGCTTAAAGGGTAAAATATGTAAGCTTTTAAATTTCATATTATCACTGTCCTTTGATATTTTTATCATTCTTGGCTTGTGATTTAAATAATACATTGATGGATGTTCATTTTTTTTGACATATTTTCTTACTTTTCCTTCCTTTGTTTTTACATTTGTAGGTTTCCTCGTCCTTCTATCCTTTGTTTGAATAGGCATAGATTTTAATATTTCCAAGTTCTCCTTGACATGATTATTGGACAAACAATTCATCCTCTATTATACATATATGAAATCTTATTTTAAGGAAATATTTTATGTAAATATGTTTTCCCTATACTAACACTTAACCCTCATGATAAGTTAAATTTATGTTTTTGTAAACTTATTATTGGATTTCACTTAATGTTTGTATTAATATTTCTACCATGGTTTAAAATATTTGACATGAGATTTTGCTTAAAAAATGAGTATTTAGGGTAGAAATACTAACCAGTAAAGTTTAGTTATTAAGAAAAAACTTTTCACAGCATCCCTTGTTCTTAAGGAGCATATTTGTCTCCTCATCTATTGAGTAACCCATTAAAGGTTAAACATAATCAGAGTTTATTTTAACATGAAAGGATTAACCAAGGGATAGAGGTCGCATTATGAGTCGACCTACATTGAACATGGATCCTAACAAAAGTGACATTACCGCTACTGGTCACCAAACCAAGATAATGGCTTTCAGTTGCAAAGCTGACAGACAATAGGTCTTATCACGAGTGGGCTTGTTCATTGTTGTTACTTCTTGTGAATGGCATTGTCGTTAGCTAGTTACCAGGTCAGGAAAACGAACTTGAGTTGATTTTTATAAAAACTCACAAGTAAAATAAACATTCTAAAAAACTTTGAATCTATAGCTAATTTATGTGATACAGGAATTTCATTGGGTTAAAAGGCGTCCCTATTGAGAAACATCCTAACAATTTTAATTATGAAGATGTCTATAAATTAAGTAACTCTTGAAAACCTATTATTCAACATCTCTCTAAAAAAATTGTTGCTACTAATATCTTTTATTAGTCTTCCTTTCTCTCCCCATCTTATTGGTTTCCTAACCCCTTATTTCTTGACTTATCTCTTTTTTTCCATAATTATTTTCCAATAAAATTACAATTTTACCTTATAACATTTGTGGCAATCCTTATTACATCACAATATACTCAATAATAATAATAACTATTGTATTCTAATAATTACTATATACATTTTTTTTTTAATCTCTTTTTTGTTTTAGTTTCATTTGTTCCTCTAAGCTCTAAATTCGATTTCACTCACATATGGATACTCTAAATAATTTTATATCTAAAATAATATTATTTTAAATTAATTTTTGTGAATTTATAAATCAATTTAATTAATACTATAATTTTATGAATTTATAAATCAATTTAATTAATTAATAGTATTATTATGAATCTAGTTAACAAGAAACTTTATTAAGTTTAAGTTAATTGTAACTCAAAGAGACACATGATAAAGGAATGAGATGATAGACAATTTTGCCAAAATCTTTCAATGATTGCTAACAATATTTAAAATACTTTCAACTAGCAATAATTTAAAAGATGTAATACCTTTTAAGGAACATGTTAAGTTTAATACCTTCTTATTTAAAGGCTAAATAAATACAAATGTAATAAAATACATCATTTACTTTAATAAATATGTAATTAAATACTATATATATATATATGTATATATGTTAAAATGTTTTAAAAAATATACTTGAAAAATGATAATACCGAATGTAACTCCATATACATGTTGATTCACGGCATTAAAAAAGCCAACAAAATTGCATTTTAGTGTGGAATATACATATATGCAATTAGATTATTTATACACTACCAAGTCACCTAGTTTTAAGATAGTTTCTACTTTAAAATTTGTTATGGGAGAATTATTAGGAATATTAAAAATACTATCAACAATAATATTCTATTAATTTATCTAATAATAAGATTTAATAAGATTTATATATTATTATTATTATATAAATTTAATTAATAATTTTATTTAAATAATTTATTATTAAAACTATATTATTATTATAAATATAAACTTAATTAATAATTTTATTTAAATAATTTATTATTATTATTATTATTATAGTTTATTAATATTTAATATTTTAAGATATTGTTAAGTATATCAGTAAAAATAATTTTATTAATCTATGAAAGGATGGATAGAATTAAAAATATTTACACATATTATTATTATAAGTATGAACATATCCAATGCCTACATGAGAAGAATAGAGAAGAGAGAATAATGGAGTTTGTGAGTAGAGCTAGGGCTTTATCTATCTTTGCATCCTTCCTAGGCGTTGCTGCCAACCCAGAGATTAAAAAATGGTTCATGGGTTTGCGCTAGAGTGAGGCGAAGATCCATGGATGCCTTTGGACATAGATCAATGCAACGACGCAGTCAATTGTATCCCTACAAAAAATGAGTGTTTGGAGGATTAAGAGCTTTATCAGATCTTGGTTGCATGTGCCCCTTAAGGGAATGTGGTTTCTCTTATATATGTCCTTCTTTTTATGATTCGTAATGTGTGCTTGTTGAAACCAATAGTGTTTTATCTCTGTTTGTTTGAGAGAAATGAAACTTACTTTTATGTAGTTTTGAGTCTTTCATTTAAATCACATTAAGGATTATTTTACATTAGTTTAATTCATGGTTGCACTTATATAAATATTAGCTTTCATATTGAATCTCTTTATATTCTGCCAGAAAATACATGTATATTTCACGCACTAGCTACAATATGTTCTCGTATTTGTTTCTTATATCATAGTCTTGTACATTCCTTATATCATTAAGCTTTTCTTTTGTTTGTGTAACATATTTTCATATAGTTATCATCCATTTGTAATATAGTTTATTTAATCATATTAACTCATAGAATAGGTATATTAACTTAAAATATAGAATAGATCAAATGTAGGATAAAATATATTAGTATTTGTTTACCCCTTGAATTTTCATTTTCGCAAGAGTAAGAGGTGAAAGGCCAATGGAGCCTATAAGTCTGTCGAGGGTGACCACACCAAAAAATCTGGGTTATTTGAAAATATTTGGTCTCGATCACTTCTCCTTTGTTGACTAGGGTGCACAAAACCCACCTCAACAAAATGGCGCTAGAAAGAGGGCCTTAAAAAAGAAAAAATCATTAACCACTCAGCTTCTAATCTCCAAATATTTTCCTTCTTCTTTGTGTCATTTCACTTATTCTTGAAGGTGGGTTAGAGGAAAAGCTAACTTGTTTGGGGTCAGTGTCTTTATTGTTATATTTGAAGAATGGCTCCTACCCATATCATAGTGTTGGAAGATGCTTTTGATTTTTACTTACCCAATATCCCCAACAAAGCACTTTCCCTCTTGTCAAGGCTCACCTATGATGGTGAAGGGAGCACGTTTTCAATTGATAAAATTTCCAAATTCATTTATATGTGTTTAAATCATAATATTACTAATATTAATGTTGTTTGCAGATTATTTTCTCTCACTTTTCGAGGTCAGGTTAACTTTTGGTTTGAATATTTTCCCCATAATTCCATTCAATCTTGGTTAAAGTTTATAAATGAGTTTATAGTTCATTTTAACATTTTTTTATGACGAATTGGAGGAAGGTTTGAATTATTTAAGGAAAGAAAATGTAAATCATTTAAAGAATTCGCAAATAGGCTCACACATTATTGTATGAGATTTCCTTTGGAAGAAATGCCTCCTATAGATGAATGGTTTCAATATCTCCTCTCTCTTTTAGACAAAGAAGATCAACCAATTATTGACCAATTTGAACTAGACAATAGTACTCATTTACACGTTGGTTTGAATCTTAATGATGATCATGAATATTTGGAAGTTAAAGAAGCATCACAATTGAGTTGACTTCATTCAATTTATTATTTATTAGATCAGGGGAAATGTCCATGATACTTTAAAATTATGGTGCTTGATAATTGTTTTTCATTGATGTCTCCTTCTAATGAGGAAGAATATTTAAATGAAGATAGTCATCATTCTATTCAAGTCACTACAATTATTTTAGAAGTGAAAAAGAATGAAACCAAATTTTTTTATCATGTTATCGATAGATCTTCTCCTAGTTCATTTGATCTTAGACCAACTATCAAGTGATGTTATCATTATTCAAGGTGTTTATTCCCCATTATTAACTGAATCTCCTTGTGATAATGAACATCACTTTGTCTTAGAATATATTTCATGTGCAGATTCTTCACAAGAACATATACTATAATTAATTTAAGAGATGAAAAAAATTCACAAGTGAAATCCTATTAGCCTACTATACCAAGAGATGCATTTCATTTTCTTTATTCTTATATCTATTTGTTGTATCCTGACATGTTTGATAATGTTATGCAACCACATTTTTCAAAATATGTTCAATTTATCTCTGCATTGTTTAATTGTAATAAGATACAAATTGATAATGAACTTTGTGTAGAAGATAAAGAAGAGAATAACGTTTCATTCCTTGAACTCGTTACTACTCTTTTTTTTCTAAAAAGGGATTAGGAAATTTTTTAAATGTGTCTCAAATTGCATCTTCTATTGATTTACCCCAATATGTCCTTGAAAAATAATCTTGTTTTCATCACATTAAATCACTTGAAATTGAAGATCAGCCAAATATTATTACAAATTCCCATCATGATATTAGTCCTGAAACTTATACATCAAGCAATGATGGTTCGTAAATATTGTTTAATTTCAGTAAGAATTATCAAGAAAATAGAGTTACACTTCAATTAATGAGTATGAAAAGTTCTTATTCTCTTTATGTAATCTTTGAAATACATCCTAATGACGGTACCAATATTCTTTAAAAAAAAATTCATGATTAAAGATCTTTTACATCTTCTTTCAAAGAATTTGATGTTAATATTTGTACTTATCAGGATATGATTGGAGATTAGCTTGAATGATATTATCGAAAAAAGTTCTTGGTGAATGGTAAGGTTATACTTGCTTTATTTGTCAAGCAAGACCATGAAAATAAGTTTGACCTATTTCTTTTTCATTTTGAATCGTTGCAATTTGTCTTACTGATTTGGAACCTTTTTGTCATTGCAGAATTTGAGTTGCTTGAATGGCTACATTGGAAATTTCATTTCACTTAGCTTTTAATTTTTAGAGTAGTGTAGGGTAGGTTTAGAAGTAGACTATTTTGTGTTTAGAATTTCACTCTTTCTTGTTAAATAATACAGTTGTAGAAGCTTGTTGAAGAGGAAGCTAAGGATCAACCATCATCACGACATCATTAGGGAAGCTTACTTAACCTTTGATTTTTCACTTTTATTCTTGTTTACTATTAATTAATGATCATCCAACAAGAATACTTAAAGTGAATCAATCATTCCCTAAGCTTCTCTCATAAAAAATGACTTGTTATGGCTCTCCTTGTTTTGAAATAAACATCATAACTGCATATTACACTAGTAGAAAATGATGAAATTAATGACTAGGTGACTAAAAAAGTTAGTCACGGCAATTATTTCAAGTGAATTACTACTAAATTTGAGAAATTTTAAGTGACCGATCTAAAAATGACTAACTTAAATGACTAATTTAGTCAAGGGATAAAATATATTACTAGATAATAAGTGACTAAACTAAAAACGACTAACTTAAATGACTAATTTAGTCTAGGGATAAAATATACGACTAGATAATAAGTGACTATACTAAAAGAGACTAACTTAAATGACTAATTTAGTCTAGGATTAAAATTTTAGTAAAGGTAATATTTAGATAGTTAAATTAATATTTATATTTATATTTCTTTGGCCATAAAATATAATTTTTAAACTTCATTGATTTATGTTAAAAGTGTGAGTTGTTTTAAATCTAATGTTAAATCTTCATATTTACATTTAATAAATAGATAAACATAACATTTATTTTTTAAGTCAATATTTTATTCATATGGTGAAAAATATGTATAACAAGTAGAGAAAAAAGCAGGTGGTCTCACCCCAACCGGGTTTGTTGACCAATGTTTGCAACAAGTGAAAAAAATACAGAAGGGAGGCTAAGGACAACACCCATAAACGAGAGGCCCAAAGACACCAAAAGACAGACAATACATTAAAAACACCTGAGAGCATACAATTCATTTGACGTAATGGAAGCTAGGTTGTTCAAGGTTGTTCTTGGAGGGGGTGGTGGACGGAAGTTGCACTAAACGTGCCCTTCGAAGTGTGCCAGCCTTCCAACTTTTCCATTTTTTTCTGCAAGGTGGTTTTGGCCTCGCCAAACCACCACCAATATTCACCCCCTGACCTGGCACTCGAAGTAGTGCATCTATCTAAAATGGCCATCAACTCAACATGCTCCTCCCTATGAACCCATTCCGCTACGTTCACACAATCCATCATAGTTTGAATTAGCACCTGACAGTTCCAGACAACAATGTTGAATTTCTTGCGGTTCGGGAGTTACACGTCTACCAGATCCCAATTCTAGCTATTCCTCCTCGTCATCCACCACCCTGACGCTGTGTTTTCTAGGACCTTACACTTCCACTGGCATAGGAGGCTTGTATGCCTCCACCATGACTGCCTCACATTCCCACACCAGCACACTGGGAGCGGCCGAAGAGGTGGGTTGGTTGGGGGTGAGGAGCACCTGTGCCACGACAATGGTTGCATTGTGATCAAATCAGGAGGGCCAAATCCAATAGTTGTCAGATTCCGTTCCATCGAAACTTGCCCCAACCACCACACCCGAAAACCAGATCTATCTTCACCCTAAAATTTCCTCATTAGACCATGCACTACGTCCTAGCTACCACCTTTCCACCAATTGGGAACCTCAACAAGAACACGATTAACTAGAGAAGGAGAAGGCGGGAGGAACACGCCCTAGGCCGACGTTTCCCATGAAGCTTCACACAAATCACACCAGGATGTCGACTCTGTGTATTCCAAAAGGGTGACTCTCCTGTCATCACTGCCCACTAAGAACCACCCACCAAATAATCAGGCACATCAATTTCCATACCAAGCACCAGAAATATAGAATTCCACACAGAAGCACTGTTACTCCCACCAATTACTCCTTTGATACCACCTCCGGGCACCTATATCATATTAGCTACTTACACATAGTAAAAACCATAGAAGACAAAAATAACAAGTTCCCCTGTTTACCAACGCCCACACAATGCAGGTGCAGTAAAGCTCGAGGTTTCTTTGGAGAAAAACATTATTGAATTCGCAATACCAAAAGATGAAATAGAACATTGGATGCCACCCCCCAGCTCTGAGGTCCCTCCACTGTCTCTTACACTTACGAGCATGATACCAACCAGGAGCCCAACACCAAGACAAAGCACAAATGCAAATGTTGGTATGCATCACCATCTCGCCCATTAACCTTACACCATCCACATTCACCGAGACAAATCAGACGTTCACACAATTGCAATAACCATTACCAGCACAAATCCTATTACGTCAGTTCAGATGAAGGAACCAGGATGTCAGTCCTCTGCCGACATGCCATTTGTTAACATTCATGGGATTCGGTTGCCTTGTTCTCCGAGGTTCTCACCCCCATCGGGGAATAAACATAACATTGCTTATTTTAAAAGTGTGAGTTCATTTAAATCTAGTATTCAATCGTCATATTTACATTTGATAAATACTAAATAGATAAACCTAAAATACATATTTATATACCTATTTAGTAAATAGATATGAACCTTTATTAATTTAAGTATGAACCTTAATTGATTTTTTAATGGTCTATAAACCTTTTTAATTTAGATATGAACCTTAATTAATTTTTTAATCATATGTGGACTTTTATTTATTGTTTGATATGAACCTTAGTTAATTTTTAATGGTATTATGAAAAAAATTAATTGTTTAGGTATGAACCTTTTTTTTTTAATAATATATAAACCTTTATTAATGATTAAAAATATGTAAATCAAAATATTTGAGTATGGTTTATTTTGTAATGATGGATAAATGTGAGAATGCCAAATTTCTATTTATGTCTTTATCATTCAATCAGTATTTCAATTCATGGTGGTCATATTCAATGTTTATTAGAATTATTAGTTTCTTCATCTCCATGAATAGACTTATATTTAGTGTTGTTGGAAGATGATAATGATTGATTTGGAACTTTCCTTGTATTTATTTCTAAACTCCAAGGACAAAATCCCCATCTGGGCCTTCACTCAGTTCCTTTCTTTCACAACAAATGAATCAGTCGTCTGACAAACCTAAGAGTTGTGCAGATGGTGAAGTAGCATTGTGATTACCCATGGTGCCCGCTAGAGCCATTGAATTGCAGTTCTCATATCTATTAAAACTTAATCAATTTCAGAGGAAGTGTCAATCGATTTTAAATAGGTTGGTTTTGGATAATGCATTAATATTTCTAACCATTTACAAATCCAAAACAAAATTTCCCTTAATATATTTGTTTCTCAACCCTGAAAAAATTTAGGCCTTCAAACAAATGATTGATGGCACAAGGGGATTGAGGCTACAGAAAAACCTTACACTTGTGGATCGATAGAGGATTATAATTATTTGGGAATTTAGGCCTTCAATCCATTACAAGCTCTCATGCCCTATAATCTCAACCACAAACCACCCATACCAATATTATGTGGCCGATCACTTATTGATGGTGAGCAGTTTCAGTTTGAGTTGACGTGAAACTTCACACAATACATCCATCTCTTTAACATGTTGATTTGGATTTGTATATTTAAAACTACAAATAATGCGAGGCTACAATGGATTGATAGGATTTAGATACCGCTACAGACATTTTGGGACCAACTTGACTAGGGCCCCCTCCATGTGCATGAAGATACCAGTCTAACACCAATCTCTCTGCTTCTGCCCTTTTATGTTTCTTAGATAATATGTGGGCCACATTAAGGGCACTAATGACATATTTTCTACAAATGATAAAGAGTTTTAGCTGCCACCCTTAAATAATGAATTCCATAAAATTAAGCCAGTTAAAATTTGGTGGAAGAAGATATCATACCTGGCCAATCTAAATTTGTTGAACTTATTTCAATTCCATATTTGGGGAATATCTTGGAATCTTAAGAAAAACATCGAAATAAAACAATTACTTGTCGAAAATGTAAATTCCCGGAACATCTTGAAATTCCAAAGACAACAAAAAAGTCAAAAAATAGACCTTGCTGTCGTCTATTGTATTTAGGGATATTCCCAAAACCTGCCATCTATATAAATAGGAGAACCATTTAATAATCACATTTAACATTTAACACTAGAAGAGAAATGAGTTTAGGTTTCTCATAACACAAACCTTTCCCACATATATATGGACCAATGTTGACCCATGGTCTCCTCAACATCTGCTAAATGACATATTCACTCGGTACCTTAAGGTAGCCATGGGTACCCTAATAGTGTGTGAGGCACACATAACATTGACTGCACATAGAAATTTGGATTAAATCCTACACATATTATCCTTAAGGGTCACCAAAATTAGGGAATATTATCATATAACCAATTGGTAATGTCATTATTATTGCATGGGAGATGTGTAAAGTTCAAATCCCCCCCCACCTCCCCCCCATGTTTTTTCGACATTGAAATGATTATTGCGACTAAGGCCATAATTATTTGGTGTTAGAAATATTATGGCCACATCCATGGGCCATAAATTTATTCTAGCTATGACTGCCATCCAATCTTTAACACAAGTAGACAAGAGCATGCACTTTGGTATTGAGACTTGAAACAAGGTCATCATTAAGATAAGAACTCCAACTTATATGTAGAGCACAACTCAACAAATATCCCCTCCCTGTATTAAGTGGGTGCTTCCAAATTCACTGCTTTTACAAGTGAGAGGTGCAAGGTTCAAATTTACCCCCCCTTCCCATGTTTTCTCTTCACTAAAATGGTCATTGCAACTAAACCATGATAAAAAAATTCATTGTATCCATGCATTGTCGATTTATTTTAGGACTTCCACCTAGTGTTGAATATATCGACATATGAGAAAAAAATTTCAAGTTGTGATTTGAACTTGGGCAATCATTATAATAAGTTTTCCAACTTGCTACCAAATCATAACATGACAAACCTCTCCCCTCAATGTTAAAGTGGGTTTTTATATTGTAGTAATGTAGATTAATATTATAATTACCTTCTTAGAGATCAAACCAATTTAATGAACAAAATAATATTGTATTAAACATAATATCTATCAAAGTTTGAACTCTAGCCATTTATGGCATATGTTAAATAACACAAAATTTAACGATTTATAGCCATGATTTAGAATGGAATTCAATATGGAACATAGTTACATTTGATCATAGTTTCGCTTATGGCCCTACAATGCTTAAAATTGTTTAAGGATCTTTGATTAGATTTAAAACCTCAAAAAAATAGAAACATTGTTAGATTAATTAATGCCTTAAAATTTATTTTTCCCAAAAAAATTCGATTAAAATATGTGCATTTTGTCTTATTAGATAAACAACATTGGGATTTATTTTTCAATTATTATTTTGATAACCTAACTTTGGAGCTTCAATGTATGTACTAATATCAACTTTAAAAGGTCATATGTTTGAATATTAAAAAACAAAGTAAAACACTACTAAACTAACATAGAAGTGACCCATCATTTTAATAAACAAAATTAACCTCAACACATATTAACATACTGAATATTCTTATCTAATGTGTATATATATATATATATATATATATATATATATATATATATATATATATATATATATGGTTTTCAGTGTCACCATAAAGACATTTTTCCCTTTTTCACCCTAATTTTAATATGTGAGTATACATAGAATGAAAAGGAGTGTGTATAAATAGTCGTTTTTAGCTATTAACATTTGTTCTTGGTTAAGAAGTAAGAAAACCATTCTTATTTTCCAACGTTTTATCCAGCTCTATTTTTACTTGTTTTAGTGATCATGATTATTTTTATTTTATATTTCCCTCCAAGAATTTTTTATTAAATTGGTTTTATATTTCCCTCCATCTTTTTTTTATTAATTTGGTTTTATATTTCCCTCCAAGATTGGTCGAAGCTTTAACATTTATGAGTTTGGAAGGTCGTTTCCACTATCGGTGTTTCAATTTTTTATTAATTTAATCGGAGCTATTTTTCCAAGCTTGTTTAGACTATCGTTGTTTCGCCTTGTAGAACAAGTAGCCATCCAAATTCTATCCTTCCCAAAGGTAAATTTTATTATCCCAAATGTTAACTGCATTTGCTAGATTTCGATTCTAGGGTATTTATTTTGAATGTGGAGACAATCTTCATATAGCGTAATCAATTTACTTTTATGTGTTCAATTCATCGATTAGCTACAAATATAAGCGTTCAATTTGCTTTTCTGTGTTCACTTCATTGATTAGCTACAGATATAAGCGTTCAATTCATCAATTAGCTACAAATATAAACCTAGTTTACTAGATCATACATTGAATAATAAATTCACTGTATTAATGGTTGCTACTCGACTCATCAGTGGAACCTATAGTGAAATGGGTCCCATGGTCAATTCCTAGTCTTGTTGAATCAGAGGGAACCATTTATCAATCGCTAGCACTCATTCCCAGTTGATGGCAGCCATTTTCCCTATAGGATCCAGACAAAGAAGACAACCATATATTTTCCCTCAAATGCCATGCAATTTTAATAACTACAACCACTAACGAAGGGTTTCTCGCAAGAAATCGAGCGCATATTGTTATAGCTTCATGGAATTGGAAGATTAAAAATTTGAACAAAGTGATGCCTCTTGATTAGATGGGTTTTTGCATTACCTTGATGGGCAAAATTATAGTTGAATATATACATAGGTCACTATTCCTTTCTGGATTAGATGCCAAGAAAATTTGTGAATAGAATTGCACCGGGAACTTTATATATATACGCAAAAGGTTTGTGTTTTTGAAAAGTGTGGCCCTCTATTGGCTCTTGAGCCTTAGCACACCAGAAAGTTCAAACCAAAAAAATCTTGTAGAAAAGGGGATTACAGAGGTCCTCAATATTTTTGATGTGTTTATTTGATGATGAATACTCTAGCCATTTTTTTAAATTGTCCATTAACTATCAAAGCTGGGAGAATAGTTATTGAGGATCTAGAAATGCATGAGGTAAGGGAAACCACAGACTAGAATAATCTCTTATGGGCTTGGCATTACAGTTGACTAGTTTTACTGAAAGGAAAACCTAACAAGCTAGAAATAAACTGATTTTTGATGACATGGAAACAGTTCACAGAATCATAGACCAAGTATTTTCTCTTCTAAGAGAGATGTTAAAATATAATTTTAAAAGGACTTAAAAATGCATGATTGGCTCCAAGGCCCTAGGCCTTGGGGTATACCATGTCCCTCTAGAGAAAGTTGTTAAAATCCAATTTTTAATGGGGAAAGACAGGTTTTTGGAATCTGAAGCCTGCAAATGTGAGATTGGCTCTGAAGCCCTATTACTTTGGATCTCCCGTGTCCTTCTAAGAAGTCATTTTATCCATACCCTTCAGGAATTCCTCTTTGATGGAATGTCCAAGGGGAACACAGGAACTGCGCTTTGATGGAATGTCCAAGGGGAACATAGGACCTATAGGTGTCAGGGGCACCAATTACAACCTATGTGGAAATGCCATCCATAACTTATAAGTTATCTTGAGGATGATAGAGGACAACAAAGAAATTTTCTGAACCTGATGCTATTTTCCAGGGGCTTGTCCTTTTCCAAAATCTTAACAAAAAGCAGATTAATCATGTATGGGATTCTCTATCGAATGTCTCCACCCTTTAAAGTGTCTCAGTAAGAAAAATTTGTGTGTAGAAAATGATGATTATGCTTCTTTCCTTTGAAGGTTTATCATGATGAGAGTTACAAAAAAACAAAATTGGGAGGCTTATTTATTAGCGAATGAAGGAACTCTATTTGGGTAAAGGATTTATAAGGACTGAACGATGGTATAGGCAGAAATTTATCCTTCCACTTCCATGAATTCATTGGGAAATATTAGTAGATGGAAGAGACATAGTGGGTGTTTACACCCCTGACTGAGAAAACATTAGAGCGAGCACACAACCCTATGAGGATAAAAATGAAATTTTCCCATGATTACATCATGCCATGACCATGATACGACATGGGAAAACTAAAGAAGAGACATCCATAACCAATTCTAGTCTCCTTTTTGTTCCATCCATTAAGGTGTGTTAGATGACTTGCCCAAATCGTGATCAACATTTCCCTCAAATCCACTTAAGAGTACCTAAGTCTTCCCAGATGGAGGTCCGACACCATTTTTATGGTAGAAGGTTTCTTAGAGGACTTTCCCCATGGATTTAGATTATGAGGGTAACTATCCATTAAAGAGTGCAAACTAAAGGGTTGATGGAAAAAATTATATATAAATCACCACCTTATCTCTCCTTGAGAATTATTCTTGCTGAATATTCCTTTGCTCGGGGCTTGTATATCTATTGGAGGAACCAATTGTTGTGAATAGTTAAATAACATGCTTAGTTGGACAATGGGAAAAGGGAAGATATAGGCCCTTTGGTATAGAATATTCAGTATATTGTTTCATTAAGTGGGAAAAATATAACAGACTATGTCCATCATGCAAAATTATTTCAGTTGTGTTACAGTTATCAACTAATAACAACCATCAGGAAGTGGCCTTTAGACAAATTAACTCAAAAATATGGATAGGGCATAGGATCACGTATGGTGGTTGGATCAAAATTTCCCTCCTATTCCGTCCCCACATGTTATACTCATTGGAGATTACTATATTTGAGGTCATATTTATTATTGAATTGTAAGAACCAGTCCATGAAATAAGTAACTTACTTTCCCATCCAAATCCACTAATAAAAACAACATAGTGGCCATTCAACATAGACTCTTTATAGTGAAAGGTAAACATTGTTTCCTCAAGGGAAAAGTAGAGCAGCCTACAACCATCACCCAAGTTTCTTTCAATGGTATTAAGGTTTTCACATCAAGTGGAAGTCTTCTACCAGATAAAATGGGGGCCAGGTGTGTTGGGGGATGATGTGCAGTAATAGCTAGAAAAATGTCTATGTGAAGTCACCCACCATATCCTATGCTTTAAACATTGCGTAGATAGGAGTATAAGTGAATAACAGTATCATGTATTATGAATTTTAGACACAATTTTTGTATGGGATGAGTCTATTGTAACTGAAACCATCAGGCACGGGATGAGTCTATCAACTGACAAAAACCATCAGGCAGTGGCCTTTAGATAGATAAACTCAAAAACATGAATGGGGCGGAGGATCATGTGTGGTGGTTGGATCAACATTTCCCTCCTATTCCTTCCCCACATGTTATTCTCATTGAAGATTATTGTCTCTGAGGTTATATTTATTATTCATTGTAAGAACCAGTCCTTGAAATAAGTAACCTACTTTCCCATCCAGATCCACTGATAAAAAAAAATAGTGTTCATTTAACATAGACTCTTTATAGTGAAAGGTTAACATTGTTTCGTCAATGGAAAAGTAGAGCAGATTGCAACCATCACCCAAGTTGCTTTCAATGGTATTAAGGTTTCCACATCAAGTGAAAGTCTTCTTCCAGATAAACTTGGGGCCAGGTGGGTTCGGGGATGATGTGTAGTAGTAGTTGGAACAGTGCCTATGTGAAGTCACCCACCATATCCTATGCTTTGAACATTTCCTAGATAGGAGGATAAGTGAATAACAATATCGTGTCTTCTAAATTTCACACACAGTTTTTGCAGGGGATGAGTCTATTGTAACTCCTCCAAAATTTGCAATCAACTTGAAGTTCAAGAGGCTTCAAGAAGGTGAGAAAATAAGAGAGATGGAAGAGAATTGAAGGTTCAGAAGAAGAAGGGCAACAACAATAAAAGAGGACTAAAGAAGGAAATTTGATCCAAGATCAGAGGACAAAGAAAATGTTGAACTTGTCCATGCATGAAAATAAGATTGTTGATATGAACCAAATCCATCTACAATTATTGATAGTTTCTAAGAATGCACAAAATATCCATTGAGACTACACAATTGACCCCTTGTTTTTCTTGAGCAAAAATCAAAACCAATCGAATGCTAGTTTCCCCATTCTAGTTTCCAGGGAAAAAGATCATTGTTGTCTATGAGGCACTGATTCTCTATTTCGTATCTTGTGTGTTTAATTGTTTGAATGTTCTATTATGGTTAGCAAATGAAAACATTGATATCTCATTCCTTCTTAACAAAGCACTAAAATCCTTTTACTGACTGGGTTGCTCTTTGTGGGAATTGCTAATACACCAACAACAATCCCAATTTTCCAAATTAATAAGTGTTGAAAGAAATCCACATATTTCAAATTGATTGGATGGATGACCGACTAGATTATGTGCCAAATGAAAATATAGGGTAATCACTTTTCTTTTATGTGTTATATTCGTCAATTAGCTATAACTCTATGCCTAGTTTACTAGATCACAAATTGAACAGTGCCCTCACGAGGAGCTTGGTCCTAGTCTGGATAGTGCGATCATCTTTACTGTTTATAATGGACCCAAAATGATGTTATACTGGGAATATGATCCTAAGAAATGTGATGATGAAACAACTATAGATCAGGAACCTGGTTAGGGCTTCATTATATACCACTTCAGCTCATTCAATTTCCTTCAATAATACACCCAATTACTATGGCCAACCTGCTTCTTTATGTAGCCTACCCTCGTTGTTTGTAGTTTGACTTTGCCATGGTATATAGACCATATGGCCCCTTTAGCTAGTCCAAAATAACCTTGCGGTGCTCTTGCAATTACCACAAGGATTGCGGCCTATCAACACAAGGAGAGTGCCCACACGAAAGAGACTAGATCAATAGAAACCCTAAGCGAAGCATCTCGGCCTAGTTGCTGAAGATGAACCAAAACCAGAATTGACCTTTGTCCTCCTTGAGTATGATTGTCTAGACATGGGACTGCTCATCATGGAGAATCTCAACCCTAACCCAAATAGATCATCAACCTCCATCAAGACTTCGGATGCCTCAGACACATATTCAAGAAAGTTGATGTGTGAAAATGAGATGAGGAGAGATCCTTATATACAAATTTAGATATGATGATTTGGGGAAACCAACCTTAAATTTTGGAGGGAAATTCAAATTTCAAATTTCAGATTTTCCTTCCTAAACTAAATCATGACTTATAATATTTCTTTTGAATAATTAAATATTTTCCTTATCCAAATTGGACAGTCTATATATCGATTTTGGTCCTCTCGGAAAGAGCGATTCAATGGAATTATTATCTCCATCAACTGAGGATACCCAAGGTGGAATTTGGCCTTAGTTGCTAATTTTAACACTCCCTCTCAACTAGGGAGAATTCTACCCTCCAATCCATTTGCTACCATAGATCATCATGCCATCCAGTCATCATGAACCATCTTTGTCATCTCTGATCTGCTCTGCTCTGCTGAAAAATGATGTGAATAACAAAGAATATTTGATCAAGAGTTGAGTCACAAGACCTTGCCACTATCCATTGACCCAAAGTCAGTCTAGAGGTAAAGACCCCAACCAGACTTGATCCCATATCAAGTTGATGAACACCATGCATCCTAGACATAGAAAGTACAATAGTACACGATGCGTCCATCAGTAGTGCTATGGTCTCGATCCTCATTTCCAAACTCATTGGCTAGATGAGAGGTACTTCTCATGTGTCCCGAACTACATGGGTAGGATGATATAGAAACCCCAGCAGGAAATGAACATCCTGCTCATATACGTAGGGAAAGGACAAACCACATCCTACGAAAACTCATCATGATCACATGTAGGGAAAGGACAAACCACATCCTACAGAAACACATCACAATCATATCTAGGTCAAGGACGAACCACCTCCTACACGCATGCAATAACACGGATAGTAGGGAAAGGATGAACCACCTCCTACACACATGCAAAAACCATCAATAGTAGGAAGGATCCTACACATGGGGAAAGGGTGAACCACATCCCACCGACATGTCAACCATTAATCATAGGGAATGAACATCCTACATGTGGGGAAAGGATGAGCCACATCCCACCGACATGTCATCATATGCCTATATGCATCTCTCACTGGGGTGTCCGCAGGAGAAGGTGAACCACTCATTCTTCTCATATGCCATAGGAGAAGGTGAACCACTCATCCTATGTAAATCTCATCACCCGTAGGGGAGGTGAACCATTCACTCTACACACATGTATTCGCAATCATAGGGGACGGTGAACCACTCACCCTACACACATGTCATCCATCATGGGGTATCATAGGGGAAGGTGAATCAGTCACCCTGTACACAGCACACCACTAGTGGAAGGTGAATTTCTCACCCTATGGTCACTCATAGCTCAATAAGTACCCCAAGCCCCCAGGAGCTCCTGGAGCTCAATCTTCAACCGAGACCATCATAGAAGGGACTTTCCACAACTCCCAACCTCTTTCTAAATGAGGATAAATTTGACCTTACCAAGAGGCTTTGAGAGGATGACGGTAACTTGTAAATCCATCCTAAAATGATGGAGCTTGATTGTACCATATTCTAAATAAGGTTGTACCTGTATCCGATCATGGATTCTCTGAAAGGTGAATCCCACTTTCTTTATTGCAATATACAACATTGATTTTCATCATCTTCACAAATGGATTTCGGAGGAGCTTCCTCAACCAACTGGTTTCATAATAAGCCATACTTCCTTCTATATACATTCAACTTGAATAATTCTTCCAGAGCAACCAAATAAAGAGGTATAACACTAGATGTGCTCTTTCCATCCATCACATTGCCAACCAAGCCATCTTCAGAATATACAAGGAATCTTAGATTTCAAAGATATCTCAATAAGCAGTTATTAAATAAATGGGGTTCTTCCATAGATCAACTCAGAGACTTCATAGCGAGGCATATGAATGATAGGGTGTTTATCAAGAACACCAAGGATGCAAACCAATAGCTTCTCCATCACACCAAACTTTTAAGTTAAGGGAGAAATCAACTCCCTCTAAATCATAGCTCCCTCTGAATATCATAAAGAAGATTTTTATGATGGGAGGGTCGAAGGAAGTCTGACATCAAATACTGCACAGGTCCAAGCATACAGCGAGAAAAAGGGTACTGTAGTCATGCTTAAATATTGTTATGGAGATAATAAAAATGGTGCTAGCTCAAATAGAAGTTGTTGTAGTAAATATCCCTTTATTGATCCAATTTTTCTTTGAATTCCTCCAGAGACTAGGATATAGATACATCCACCAGATGGTGAGGTTCTTCCTTGCTATCATGGATCAATCAAGATGCACATCCCCGTATTTGACTAGAAATCCTCCCATTTGTCTTTGTCATCGCATCCGCATTTGTACTTCATGATCAAAGACCAGCAATGGGATGCCAAGATCTTGTAACTGATCTTTAAGACCGAAGTTTACAAAATGTACTTCATCCCTTATCCAAGATGTCAAGATCAACGGTACTGTAATAGCTTGTGAACACATGAACAATGCAACAAATTTATAGTTGACTGATAGGCTACATTGTATCATGGATATTGATGTACATAATTCAGTCATTGCAAGACTTAGTGATGTCAGGCGATATTTCTTTTGATACTGAGAGAGTGCTTGAAAATATTACCGAGCAGTCAAGCTGGTCTACTTCCAATTATATATGTCAGAACATGTATAATTGGAAGTATTTAGGAAATGCCTTATGATTATATTATGAATAACTTGAAGTGACAAACTGGAGATTTGCTTTAAACAATATCTTCCACTGTCATCATAGTTGGGTATTTCATGATGATGTCAACAAACCCTCCCCAAGATGATTGATAGGGAAACGCTCCAGAGTCCAGACTTGTCCTTTTAGGCGTCATTGCACACATCTCTGCTATGACATAAGTGCCAAAACTATAATTTAAGGTATGTTGTCCACTGTCCCGCATTTCCATATACTCAGAATTTTATTGCCTTTGAATCAGACCTGATTACATACTTCCAGTCTTTGAGTTACCCTTTCATATTTGATTCTTATCTTAGAAAGCTTCAATACATCATACCACAATGAAACATACTTGTACTAAAATCTGGCCTCGATTGCAATACATTCATTCTCAGCACTGTGACATGGGAGAGTTCGGAATAAAATGGTGACTGGAGCTATTAGAATTATAGAAGTGAGACAAAACTTGAGTAAGCAAATTGTCACAAGATTTTGGGTTGATTGTGACATTGCCTTCACGTACCTCCTTAATGTAGTCACAACAATCTCTGGACAAAATTTCATTCTTCAACCAAAAAATTTAATTTCAAACACATACCTATTGATGCATGCTTTTAGAAATTTGGATGACAATTGTGGACCAGGATTTGTAGATCAAATAGTTTGAATTTCTCCGATCAAGTATTTAAGCCCATAATTCTGAGCCTCAATGCTCCAAACACTGTTTATTGGTCAGTTCAACTGAATTTTAGGCTATGAATATATATTACTTGTGCATAGAAATGAGATAGGAGAGACAGGGGTCTGAATTAAGTAATTGTGCTCAAAACTATGGAAGGACCAGTATTCTTCTTTTCTTGAACGATCATAATTTTGAAGAGTAACCCTAACTTCACCTTTAATATCATGTACAGTCTCTTGCTCAAAATGAAGACTAGAAATTTTCGTCATACTGACCAGACTTAGAGAATATATATTCTCAGACTAACTATCACAAGGTTGGCTTCTTAAATGATTGAACAGGTGTTGAATTTAAGTTATTTTATGACTGCAAATTATTCTTTCAAAGATGAAGACCTATAAAATTTGAGTAATCTCCATAGGATGACTTCTAATCTCACTGTTTAGATTACATAATGAAAACATAAACTCCAAAACTTTACTTTCTTCTATCTAATATTTCCTATAATACCAAGATATTCATTTTGTAGGCCTTGGACACTCTCAGATCGGACCATCAACATTTTGTCCACATCAACACTAGAAAAACACCCTTGTTTACCTGTGCTAATAATCTGACTAGTTGCATCTTTCTGTGGTACTGAACAGAGATCCAAACTATGCTAAAATATCCACAGAAACATCCTTACTTACCTTTGCACCAGCAGCCTAAGACAGCAAGAAATCCGCAGCAAATTCTGTCCTAGACTTGCCCTTAAGCCTACTCACTTTATTGCCACATACGTCCTTGCCTTATATTTTCTAGGACCTTCAAACTTGCAGAGGGAGGAGACCATGGAGACTTGACAGAAAACTTCACTTGGTGATTGCTTTCTCTTACACTTTTTCTTGGGCTTGTCTTCACCTGAGCTCTGATACCATGTTAATTTTAGGAAACGTGTTCTTTGCTTCACATAGTTACTTCATTCAACCATGAGCCCATTAATCCATTAGAAATCACATTAAACAGTACATGATAGTAACCAATGAAAGAACATAAATTAGAAATGTTGAAGACAAGCCAAGATAATAGAACACAAGAATATGGCACAAGCCAGGGAAAAACCCCAAGATGGGGAAAACCCTTGATCAAAAATTCTTATTATTAATCGTCAAATGTTCAGCAGAGAGAGAGGGAGATAATACAATAGAGAATCAGCCTAGACAAATCTTCCCTTCGGCCTTGAAATAGTAGCATAAAAACTTTGCCCTAACAGAAAACACAACAGCAACAAAGAAGCCTTCACGAGGAGCTCGGTCTTAGTCCAGATAATGCGGTCATATTTACTATTTTTAATGGACCCAAAACATTGTTATACTCGGCAGATGATCCTAGGCAATGTGATGATGAAACAACTGTAGATCAGAAACCTAGTTAGGGCTTCATTATAGACCACTTAAGCTCATTCAATTTCCTTCAACAGTGCACCCAATTACTGCGACCAACCTCCTTCTTTATGTAGCCTGCACTCGCTTCCTATAGCTTGAATTTTCCATGGTATATAGACCATATGACCCCTTCAGCTAGTCTAGAATAACCTTGCGATGCTCCTGCAATTACCACAAGGATTGCAGCCTATCAACACAAAGACAGTGCCCACACGAAAGAGACTAGATCAACAGAAACCTTGAGCGAAGCATCTCGGCCTAGTTGCTGAAGATGAACCCAAAACCAAAACTGACCTTCGTCCTCCTTGAGTATCACTGTCTAGACATGTCATTGTCCATCATGGAGAATCTCGACCCTAACCCCAACAGATCATCAACCTCCATCAAGACTTCGGATGCCTCAGGCACATATTCAAGCAAGTTGATGTGTGAAAATGAGATGAGGAGAGATCCTTATATACAAATTTAGATATGCTGATCTGGTGAAACCGACCTTAACTTTTGGAGGGAGATTCAAATTTCAAATTTCAAATTTTCCTGCCTAAACCAAATCATGACTTATAATATTTCTTTTGAATAATTAAATATTTTCCTTATCCAAATTGGACAATCTATATATCGATTTTGGTCCTCTCAGAAAGAGGGATTCAATGTAATTATTATCTCCAGCAACTGAGGAGACCCAAGGTGGAATTTGGCCCTAGTTGCCAATCTCAACAGTGTTCCAGAGTTTGCTTCTCTTCAATGATGGTTAGGAAAGAACAATCTGCGAAGTTTCTATTCAGTAGTTTATCACCATTAGGACCAGGAAGGGGTGTATCTTTGATTAGGCCCTATCCAATTCTTCTTTGAATGGGATAACTAAGGGCTTCAAAAAAATTTACATAGAGCATCGAGTCCAACAAACGCCATTTCCAGATAGATTAAAAGCACAATACCTCTTCAAATTTTTCCTAATTGATTCAAAGGCAAGTTGCAGCCCATGAAAATAAAGTTCCAACTACATTAACAAAAAATGTATCAAATTAAAGCACCTTTAGTATGGAGAGATTGAATAACCATTCCACTCTACTATAGGCTTTTTAAGTTTACCTTAATGAAGAGGGCCTCCATGCCTTGGCTTCTAACTCATTCAATGCCTTCCCAAACACCAATCACATTATCCAAAATGTATCTGCCTCTAATAAACCCCATCTATTTTGCTACAATGATTTTTGACAAGATATGTTTTAGCTACAAATCAAGCTCTTTGGCTACAATTTTATAAGGTAGATTAAGTAAAGTTATTGGTACTAGCTTATGATTAATAATGGGTCTCTCGGCTTCAAGATGAACTTGATAACAACTTGTTGATGTGGTTACCTTGTGTATATGTCCATACAAATACTGTATACACTTGGAGAAAATTTTGGCCCAAGAAAGCCCCTAGTGGCTTTGTAAAATTTGCATAAATAACCATCCTAGCCAAGGGACTTATCATCGACCATATCCCTAAGGGTCATTGTCAACTCATCTAATGTTGATTTTTAATCACATGCTCCTTATTGTTCTTGCATCGATTTTCTAGGAATTACATCAATAAAAAATTTCATGATTACCTTTATTTTCTCCATCATATCCTTGAGATTCAAAAAACTATTTTATAGTCACTAAAAAACTCTTTCTCTATATTTACCTGATCAATTATTTTTAGTTTTGTTGTTTTAAGCCTTTATGTGTTCCACTACATTGTAGTTGAGGTCTATGAAGAAAACCTTGGTTGGCCTATCTCCTAATTTAAGCAAGTGAAGTTAGGGTCTGATTTAGGCTCCCCTTGCTTTGTATGTCTCTTTCACCTTTAGTCAATGTCTCCATGTAACCACCCCAGCTTGGCACTTATCACTATAAGGGCTATGTTGTAAAATCCTTAACACTTGTACCAACACATCCAGGACTACCTTACACTTTCTTCTTTTCACTACCAACAGTCCTCTATTGTATCCCCTCAAAAATGTAGTTAATCTTCTAACAGTATCTGCCAACCAAAAAATCCAACCTTTTTCCTGACTCCCAAGAGTCAAACTCCAAATTTTTTTGATATCCTCAATGCATGATTCACACTTCAAGTTAGAGATATTCAAGATGAATCACATGTTCACATCAGATGTAGGTTTAGTCGGATCTAGTTCGCCTCAATATTCAATGCACCATGTAGATTAAAAGTATTGTTAGACACAGGTACACACAGAGTCAATGGGTCAACTCCACCCCCACCTATGTTATAGAGTGCACCTCACTTCTCTCATTTCAAAATGCCCCAATGCAAGCAATAAATCTTCTTTATTTTCCATGCAGTTAACACAACAGGATAACATGAAATTTCTAACATATATTTCCAATTCATTAAACTTGAAACATTTTTGAATTGATACTACAATGTTCAACTCATATTTCAGCATCAAGGGAAAGTACCTAGCTACACAAGTTCCTAGTATATTTTCCAATAATTGTCCTTGAACATCTTGGAAAGTCCATAAATAATTAAAACACAACATAATAAAAAAAATTTCCAGAGTAGCAATGTTGTAATAGCCATATAACACACATACCTCATAAAGAAGCAGTGTCAATATCAATATCTGCAAAACTGTCCCAACAAACATTTCAAAATGAGGGCACCATTTTAACCTTGTAAAGGCCATAAAAAAGTGCTAATTCCAAAAAAAATACTAAAATAAGGGTTCAACCTAGAAGAGAAATAACATCAAGAATATTTGTTGTTCCACTGATTTTACCAACAATCTTACAAATACTATGCTCAACAACATTTTCTTATCATCAAAATAAGTGCTTCTATCCAGGAAACTAGTTTTTCTTAGTCTTCTTAATAGGTTGTGTCCTGCCTTATTATTCAAGTACAAAACTTGTCATTTAGTAAACCACCAATAATATATGTTTCTGCTAGAACAGGCACAAATTCACTGTTCTAAGCTCAAAAAATCCTACCATTTGCTGCCACGTATAACATTGTTTTGAAGAAGGGTTTGATGAGCTGTCTTTCTAATTCCAATAGAACAGATAGGTGAATCTAGCCTCTACAGGGAAGCTTCCATGTACAAATGAATATGAAGGAAAAATACTGTATTTATGTCAAAATAGGGAGAAGCCCAATAATTGCATTTGCAATGGGTGTAATCAAATTTATCACAATCTCATAACTCAAAGAACAAAGGGACTACAGAGCATGGTCAATCTTATAGACATTATTTATCCCTGTAGCCTGAATCACATTTATATCCACCCAATGCCAAACTGGATGATACCCACAGAGAAAAACATAGATGTTGTTGAAATGGTTAGTCGTTGACAAGGGTTCATTGCTTGTGTTATTCTCCCCCACTTGTATTGGCCCATCATTATTGCATGAGTTCAAAAGGATCGATTGTGTGCAGTTCCCTTTTCATTTTAGTGGAATGGATACTGCTCGGACTTGGCACCATAGTTTGTTCTTTGCAGTGAAGCTCCCTATACATGCTTGTTTTCCAAATATTTTTGGAAAAAAGGGCGTATTTCCATGATAGTCCCTTTCTTTTCTTTTCTAAATGATAACCTTTGTGTTTATGGATGATAAACCTTCCAACTCTTCCACATTTGCAAAGAATGGGTTGCTGGTACGTCGCCAACAGTTATTGCAATTATCTCCTTCAAAGCCTAAACAAGACAATCATTAATTGGCACAAGGTACACGGTTAATATGCATATCCAGCATACCCCATGTAGGAGAGGATCATTCCAATGAGGATTGTTAGAACAACTGCTCCAAGTTGCCACTAGACCACAGCCTTATGTGCATTATTATCCTTTTGTACAAAGTTAAGAACATTAAGTATTATGCTTTTTGATACACATTATATTTCTCTAAATTTCAACTTCTTATTAGGAGAAGTGTGTCCCTTTTTTGAAATTTGGTTCTTCCTCGCTATTCTCCCTTATCCCCTTAATTATGCATATTGTGTTTTCTTAAAATATTTATGAATGGGACCGTCAATGCTGCACTACATTCTGGCCTTCTCACAGAAATTTGGGGCTTTTACTTATAAACAGAGAAAATTTTAAATGTTCTAGGAGTCTCTTAGAATTATGAGCGAAACATAATTTTAAATATTTTTGGAGTCTTGTGCATTTTATTTCTATTTTCAGAATATACATAAACCTTAATGCCCTTGCTTGAAAAATCCAGAGTGCCTCATTTTTTGGATGATTGATTCAGATTGACATTCTTTATTTCCATAGTAGACATAAGAGGTTCATTGTTATGTGCTGATGACACTTTAGAATGTAAATGATTTGCAGAGATGACTAGTTCTTTCTTTTGAGATTGTGTGAAAGGGTGTATTTTTAAAACTTGCTGTAAACAATTTGGCTAAATAAGAAACTTGGCTCCCTGTTACAAAACTTAAATATTTCCTACTAATGGTATAAATGATTGGAAGGTGCAATACCAAGAGAGTTCTTGCTTGCAAGTCACTGTCTTTTTTGTTTGTGATTTTTTTTTTGTTTCCTGTGAGCTAAAAAAAAATGTTTCGTATGTGAACCCTTGTTAAAAATTGTATATGTATATGCACTTGTGTAACTAGACTTTGTCGTGTAATATTGGATAGGAAACTGAGAGACGAAATATTGGCTTAAGAATGGAAGGTAGGACCATGGAGTTGAGATATCTTGAAGGAGTTGTACATAGAAGCTTGAAAGTTGAAAGAGAAGAAGCTGAGTTGTCAGCTACACCAGAGACTAAGGGTCAAAAAAACACATTGTATGCCAATGCTAGCAATGTAGTGTCTGGTACAGATGTTGTGCCTAGAGGGGAGGATAACGGTGCAAACAGGAAGTATATGAATAAACATGAATATGAAGAGGTTGAGTGTGGTGTTGAGGCAGGAGGAGAACATGATGCTGATGCAGATGATGAGGAGGAAGAAATTCCTCAAATATTGATTGAGGATAGTGTGAATGCTTCTGAAGTTGCTGATTTTCATGATGATGATGCCAAATCTAGCTCATGGTCACCCTCCACGACCTCTTGGTGCAAAGGACACAGAGGAGGTAGTGAAAGTGAAGAACTCTGTTTCAAAAGGTAGTGGAGAAAGTATAATAGGGGAGACTGATGACAGTGCTAGAGCTAATATTGCAAACAATAATGTGAAACAACAAACTCTGGGTCATAATGGTGAGGAAAATTTAATAATGGGAACAAAAACCTCTGCCAGGGGTAGAATGACAAATGGTGAGAGTGCCATCAAGGGAAATGGTGTTCATGAAACTGACCAAAATGGGCATAAAAGTGAGGGTGGAAAATTGCATTCCACTGCACCTACTACGGATGGGATTCCTGGTACAGACATGCAGGTTGGTCGCATTGAAAAGTTAGATGACTCAAATGTTGTGATTGTAGTTCCAACAGAGTCAAGTTCGGGACAATTGGCTTTGTACCATGTGTCAGTTTAGAATACTTATCCCACGTATGGGAAACACTCGCAGCTTCAAGAGACTTAAAAATTATTAGAAGAATTTGGCTACAACAAGCAGTGTAATATAGAGAGTTTTAAGTTTGTTTTGCCTATTCTGTTGTTTATGTCTCTCATTTTGAGATTATTGTGGTTTTCTTGGTAGGGAAGGGTGCACTGCATTCAAGGCCTTGGAAAATGGTTGGTGACAGTAGGCCTAAGCCTTCCATAAAAGATAGGGTGGGGCCTTTACTAGAGGTATGGTTCTAAAATTTTCTATGTTGTTGTTTTAAATTTTAAAATACACAAAGGACATAGGACACAATACATCATTGATTAAAATACACTATTATGAAGCTTAAGAAAACTCATTTAAGGGTGAAAAGGTGAAGTTGGGTTACACTTTTTGCCCTTTTTTGAGAAAAAACTTTCATTTTTTTCTGTTCTTCAACTTTCTGCAAGCTAAAACAATTTTTCTGTTTAGAATTTCATTTTGTGATAAAAATAAAAGTTGTCAGAAATTTTATTAGCTTCCTATTACTTATTTTTTGGAATTTTTTTATACACATTTGATATGTCAACTTAGCGTTTCTTTGAGTGTGTGTTTTTTAACAATCAAAGGATCCATAAGAAGTCATGTTAATACACAATGTTGTATTCTTTAAAAATTTGTGTTTTTGAGAAAAAAATGTGTTACAACAATCTAGACAGAGTCTACTTGGGTTTCTTCATATTTACAAAGCCAACGGAGGCATATCATAATTACTAGAATTTTTTGAACTGGTCCA
Organism: Pinus albicaulis; assembly: GCA_034641835.2. Lineage (NCBI taxonomy): Eukaryota > Viridiplantae > Streptophyta > Pinopsida > Pinales > Pinaceae > Pinus > Pinus albicaulis. Next base: position 159,875,680 of record CM076581.1, read on the forward strand.
ATATGAAAAAACTGCATATTTTGAATATGTTTCGCGACGAAAGAAATTTCTTAACATATAAGCTATAAACTAAAAATATAAAAACTACCCATTAGAGACAACGGACCAATGTAATGCACCATAATTTTTTCAATTTTTTTTACAATGTATTTTGGAAGATACAAAATTATGATTTCACTGAATCATAATGACCTTCAGAAATTGTTTGCACCCGTTTTATTACAAGATTAATTAAAATTAGTAAATATTTATGAAATTCCATAAAAGTTATATTTCCTGAAAGTAGATTCAATTCTGAAAATTCTTGTCTTGGTTCCGACAGTTAATTCAGAATTTTTCATGGAGTTTAATCAGTCCAAAGTTGCAAATACATATTCAGATCTTTGTTCTGCGTAATTGCTGACGCGTTAGTTTGGCCGAACTCTTAAAAAAAGTTCGGCCAAATTGTTTTTTGCGCCAACGGCCCGCCAAGAATAACGACATAAAAGTTCGACCGAATTTTTATATAAAAGTTCGGCCGAACTTTTAACCAATTTTCCGTCAGCTGGAAAATACCACGGAGCCCCTCAAAAAAAACATTTCGCGGCAATATAAATTGTCGCGAAATCATTCATTATTTTTGCATATTTCCGCACATTTGGTCTGATTTTACAAGTCTTGGTCCGATTTTGAAAAGAATTGTTTTGGGTTTGAGGACTTTTCTTAGAGATACATTCAAAGAACATTTTTGCAAAAGATTGTTTTGGGTTTAAGGTCTTTTCTTGGAGGTACATTCAAAGGACATTTCTTAGAGGTATGTGATACATTTTTTGGATGTTTTTTGGGCTTCATTTTTTTTGAAAGTATGGATTTGGGCTTAATTTTCATTGTTTTTGAAGGTATGGATTTGGGCTTAATTTCGAAAGGACTCCTTTTAGGCTTAATATTCAAAGGACATTTTTTGGAAGTATTTTTAAAGTCATATTTTTTTAGAGGTTTTTTTGAATTATTTTTTAAAGTGGCATTTTTTAAGAAGTTGGAATTAATTTTCATTGGACATTTTTTGGAGGCATTTTTTGAAGTGACATTTTTTTAGAGTACGTGTTTTGGGTTGAAGTAAATCTTTTATAATGATTTTTCAAAATGAGTTTTTGTCTAACTTTTTAAATGAAATTTTTTTGTAGGACTTGGAAGGAAATATTTTGAGCTTTTTTTCATTTTTATAAGACATTTTTTTCTAGGATTTTTTGAAGTAAATGTTTTGGATTGAAGTATGTATTTTTTGTAAAAATTTTAAAATGCGTTTTTTTAAAATTAAATCTTTTGTGATGTTTTTTTTAATTGAGTTTTTGTCTAAATTTTTGAAGGAAATTTTTTTAACTTCATACTCTATTATCATGGGAAATCGAAGGAATTGTACGAGAAAATATGATCGAAAATGAGACCCTGAGGAACGTAGAGAAGAGATGAGACAATCTTGCAAAAGAAAGATAGAAGCACTCTCAAATATTGAAGGGGAAAATCAACCTCAACTAGAAGTTGAAGCAAGTATATAAATGTAAATATTATGAGTTTTATATATTTCAAATTTTCGTAGTGTAAAATGTGAAGCTTAATTTTTATTTGATGAACCAATTTGAAAAATATTTTGCAATGTAAATAGATAGAAATATTCCTCAAAACATTGATGATGAGATACAAAATTTTGAAAGAGAAAGTGAAAGAGATATTGAACCAATGATTGAAGATGGTGAAAATGTTGAAAGAAATTCAAGTGAAGAAATTGAATCACAAGGTATATATATATATATATGTTGAACACATGCACATATTATTGAAATTATACATATATTTATTAATTTAGTTATTTATTGAATATGTAAACTTATTATGTATTATTCATTCGAATATGTACAGATGAAATCAGTGTCGATGACGAGATGTTAGAAAATGTTGACACTCACACATATGGAGATAAAAAAGCTGACCATTATATACGATATCGTGTGTTAACCACATTTTTGAGAAGTATTTCATAAAGAAAAATGGGACAGTTCAAGCCCAAATGTTGAAAGGTCTCCTATCATTAAGGAAATTAAAAGAAGCTACGACTTTATTGGGTATTCGAAAATCAACCAAAGATAAAAAAATGAAGGAAAATGTGATACAAAATATAAATAGTGCTATAAATTCAATTAGAAGATCTAGACAGAAAAATGTTTCAGTTGTACGTAGAGCAATACATATAGTAGTGGTTTCATCAAGTACTAAAGAGAATCGCTTGAAAAGTGATGCAAAAAAATCATGACACGAGCATTAGGAACCTCAAAATTTTTCCTGAGCATGGGAAATTTTGGTTGCAAATAGATGTAAATGATGAACTCGCTTGTTGAAATGTTTGGCAGGCAAACTGCAAAGATAGACTTGGAAAATTTTAAAAAATAATATGAATATTGGAAAGACAATTCGCGTGTATCACTGTTTCACCCATTTATGAAGTCTTTTGATGCAAAAAGAAGAAGAATAGCACGAAATCAGTACAAACAACATGAAAAACATTTCTTGGAAACCACTCAGATAAAGTTTTTCGACAAGTTCAAAGAAGAGAATCATGAAATTCATGTCTCAATCAGTGATTTTGTTCAACAAAAACCATGGTATATAAAACCTATCACCGTACGCGACACTTGTTGTTGCCGTTATCATGTGGAATTTGAGTTATATTATGATACATTCCTTAATTTTGGTAAAACATTTTGGAAAAATTCACCTCCTCCTTCCACTATATATGATTTCATATCTTAAATTCTATGTGCAATAGAAAGCTATGAATTATTTTACTAAAAGAAATGTGTTAGTGGTAAAAAATGAGATGATTACTTGGAAATTTTACTAAATTTCAAAACAAATATAAATGATATAAATGATGAATCATTGTCCAACATGAAAGTGAAATGGAAGAGATATGAATATATCAATGCATCAGATTCAAGGTGAAGATAGTGCTAAAATAATTGAATTACAGGAAGAAGAAATTTTTGTGATAGACTTTTTGAGAAAGTTTGAGGCAGAAATTTATAAATACACCAAGCATTCCCATAGAGCTCAATGGCAAGACATTCAATTAAAAAAATCCTGTGAAGTTTTTCCACAAGGGACCATTTTGTCAGTAATTGATTTTACGGAAAACTACACATTTGTTCCACAAAAAGAAATTTGGAATGAATACTATCATTTTGAGCAAGCGTCCATGCTCATCCATATTCTATATAGACATGCTGAACAAAACTTCGATCATATAGAAAGAACCAGTGAAAATAGACATGTTATTAAAGAATATCACTTTTATATCAGTGATGATTATACACATGATACATATTTTGTACAACACTGTTTTGGAAAGATTTATGACTCCTTGAAAAGTCGTGGAATAACATTCAATGAACATTAGATATGGTCAGATAGATGCACAGGTCAATTCAAATCTGCATGATTATTCTTTTGTTTTTGTTTTCTTCATAATAAAACCTGCATTAAACATTGTTGGAATTTCTTCGAGACTGGTCATGGAAAAGGAGAACATGACGATGCAGGGGCATGCATAAAACAAGCACTTCAAAGATATCAAATGAATCCCTCTGCAAGCCGAATTTTGGACGCTAAGAATTTGTTCAATGGTGCATCGCTGCTCTAAGCCATGAAACTAACCGATCAAGGGAAGTGCGAAGGTACATTCAATTTAATTTTTATTGGATATATAATTTTAAACAATGTACATTTATCACAATTTGATTATCTTTGATTGTATTTTGATATCATATTTACATTCTTCTTTGAATTTTCCATATAAAGTTTTTTTTGGCATATTGGGATCGAAGAAGTAGATAGATCAATTGGAAATGACGTTGACACAATAAAAGGAACTCAAAAATTGCGTTCAATTAAAAAAAAGTTGTCCAGAAATGTGTTTGCATTGGATAAAAGAAAATATTCTTGTTTTTCTCATGTTTGCATAGACAACACAGAATCCAATGGCGTTTGTGAAAACAAAATGTATGTAAAAGATTGGAAACATACAGAGCTAAATACAAAGGAAAAAATTTATGTTGCAATGTTTGAAGAAATGCAATCAGAGGAGACTACAATATCATCTGATGGTGATCGAGTTTCTAATCTTGTTAGAGAAGGTAACATTTGAATTTCTTTCAAATGATAAAGATCTAGAAATAAATTTAAATACATAAGTTTCTTAAGTTTATTTTATTGTGTAGGAGATGTTTTTGCTGTAATCGCACCTACTGAAAACAATGAAAATGTGAAGTATTATTTGATGCGTTGCACTGAACGAAAAATGAAATTATTAGAAAACTATAATGATCACGAGTTTCCATATCAAAGAGGATCTATTATACTGAAAGGTTATTTTTTCAGACAAACTAATCAAAGTGGGGATTTTGTTTACTTTGAAGGCTATGAACCTGATGTCATAAGTTGTCAATATAGTCACTTGGTGTGTGCAACATGCATAAAGTTGATAGAGGTTCAATCAAAGAAAAAAACGAAAATTAAGAAATGGAAAATGTCAAAATCCGATCATGATCGAATCATTGAAGATGACATTCCAGTGGAATTTTTTTGATTGAACTGCCCAACAATTTATTCCCTTTGGATTATGCTTTGTAACTTCCAGAACTCAACTAAAAATTGAGCTGCCTTGTTATGTTATTTGTGCAAGTGTTTGCACAAGTACAAATTGTTTTGGTACATGCACATTAGGATCAACTGAAAGTAGCTTTTCTATACATGCATTGATGAAAAATGTTGCATGTATTGGATATCTATATATGTTCTAGAATGCAATTAAATGTTCAAGTAGTTTTAATATATGTGCATTGATGAAAAAATTTTCACGTACTGAATATATATGTTCTAGAATGCAATTAACTGAAAGTAGTTTTTTTATGTGCATTGATGAAAAATTTTGCACGTACTGGATATATATAGGGACTGAATGTAACCAGTTTTTCTCGTGGGATTTTTTGGTAAAATGTATGGAATGTAAATAAATCATCCACAATATAGTTTTGTTCGAAGATTCATTTCAGACAAGAGACTCGGAGCACTTCTCCGACTTTTGGTGGGATTTGACCCACATCTCTATTCCTGATAGAAATCTAGTACAAAATTTGTCTGTCCAATGGTCGGCTATGTTCTAGGAAATTAACTTAAAGTAGCTTTTCTATGTGCATTGATGAAAAATGTTGCACGTACTGGATCTATATATACGTTCTAGCATGCAATTAATTTTTCAAGTAGTTTTCCCATGTGCATTGATGAAAAATGTTTCACGTACTGAATATATATGTTCTAAAATGCAATTAATTGAAAGTAGCTAAATTCTATAGCGATTGATGAAAAGTAGCTTAATTATATTGATATTGATGAAAAAAGTTGAAGTACTGGATATATATGTTCTAGAAAGCAATTAACTATTCAAATAGATTTTTTATGTGCATTGATGAAAAAAGTTGCACATACTGGATATATATGTTTTAGAATGGAATTAACTGAAAGTAGCTTTTCTGTACATGTGCATTGATGAAAAATACTGGATATATTTACATTATAGATTGCATTTTTAAAATTTTATGATTGTTTTCAACACATCTAACAAGACCTAGAATCTTATGATTGTTTATATATATATATATATATAGTACTTCACAACATTACTTCACATGCCAAATGTAATTCAACCATCCAAAACTTGAGTTTTAAAAACTTTTTGATTATATCACAACATTACTTCACATGCCATGCCAATTTTAGTTCAACTATCCAATAAAAACATTTAACACTATATCACATGCCAAATGTAGAACAACCATCCAAAACTTAAAAGTTTTAATTTAACAAAAAATTATACATCACAACATTACTTCACATGCCAAATGTACTTCAACCATTCAAAACTTGAGTTTTAAAAATTTTTTGATTATATCAAAACATTACTTCACATGTCATGCCAAATGTAGTTCAAATATCCAATAAAAACATTTAACGTTATATCACATGCCAAATGTAGATCAACCATCCAAAGCTTAACTTTTAATTTAACAAAAAATTATAGATCACAACATTACTTCACATGCCAAATGTACTTCAACAATCCAAAACTTAAGTTTTAAAAATAAAACAAATTATAACACAACATTACTTCACATGCCAAATGTAGTTCAAAAGCAAAACATTAATTTAGAGATCACAACATTACTAGTAGTTCAACTATCCAAAACTTAAGTTTTAAAAACCAAACAAATTATAACACAACATTACTTCACATTCACATGCCAAAATTACTTCAACCATCCAAAACTTAACTTTTAAAAACAAAACAAATTATAACACGACATTACTTCACATGCCAAATGTAGTTCAAAAGAAAAACATTAATTTATAGATCACAACATTACTAGTAGCTCAACTATCCAAAACTTAAGTTTTAAAAACAAAACAAATTATAACACAACATTACTTCACATAGGAAATGCATTCTGAACCATCCAATACTTAAGTTTTAAAAACATTATATCATCACATCATGATGTACCAACTGTAGTTCACATAAAATATGTCCAAAATTTGTAGATCTCACAAGTATCAAGTATCAAGTTATATATGACTGCATCTAGATAATATATAAAAAAGAAAATTTAAGACTAGAAATCTCATCAAATCTAGAAATCATCCATCAAATACAGATGGATAGTATGTCTTTCCATCACCTTCTCTGACCCATGAGTTATTCCAGAAGCATGTGGGAACCTGTACACAATGCACGTACAAACATTAAAATTATATTTTTAAAATTGGAGAGAATATATAGAATCCCAAGTAAAAAATAAAAAATAAAAATCATGAATACCTCATGAGGTTCTCTCTCCATTTGTTGTCTGTCACCATAACTTCTACATGGGAATGATTCTACTTTAAATAATTGTAATAATATACATTTATAATATATATATATATATATATATATATATATATATATATATATATATATATATATATTAAAAATTTCAAAATGAAAAATGCATATATATATATATATATATATATATATTAAAAAATTTCAAATGAAAATGCATATATATAAACTTATTTTCAATAATATTAAAAAAAAATAGACAACTTGTTCAAATGATTGAAATGTTGTGGATGTTCCTATTTCCATCGCTAGAGTCCATGGAGAAAAGAAATCCTCTATAGAAACCTAAAATTAAAAAAATTAATTAAAGTAAAAAATAACTCAAGATCAAGATCTCAGTTTATAATAACACTTTTAAACTTCAATTTATAAAATATAAATTAAAAACATATATATTTAAAAGTGAAAAATTGAATACTTCTGTAGGTGGATTTTGCACATCTCCTAAGAGAGGCTCCAAAAGAAAATCTCCAAAAACCTAAAATTCAAAAAATTTAAAATAACTCAAGATATAGATATATCTCATTTTTTAATGGAACTTTTTGAAGTGGAATATATATAACTTAAAAACATATAAATTTTAAAAGTGAAAAGTTTTCCATACTTGTTTTGAACCTGGCACATCTCCTAAGGAAGTAGAAGGTACATCTCCTAAGGAAGAAGAAGGTACCGCAATCCCAAAAACATTGGACAGAATCGGATTCTGTTAAAACATTTTATTATATATACATGAAAATGTACATGTGTGCACACTTATTTATTTTAAAAATATCAACTTTAAAAAACACTAACATTTGCCAACATATCTTGATGGTGAGACCCATCTTGATTGTTTTAACCTTAGGCTCCGAACGTGATATTAACATTTTCTTCATTCATCAAGCATGACAACTGGAAATGGTGTTAACATATAATAATACTTTTTTGTTATATTAATGTACATACAAATAAATGTATGTATATATATGTATTTATTACAAATTGTATGTATGTATTAAAATAATTGAATCCTAACTATTAACACATACCGTTCCCATGCCCTCTTCCTCATGAACAATTAGGTCATGCCAACCATTGCGACAATTCTTTGCATATGTTTTCAGATCTTCAACACTCATGTTGTCAATCTCTTCATCTGTATAATATAAAAAATTGGCACGTGCATTCTCACGTGCTCTTTGTCGATTCAGACAAACATCGACTCCACCCAATCCACTGTGAACATTGTTGATGATGGAATCCTTTGCTTCTCGACTAATTTGAGAAGTGGCTTCCATCTCTGACTGCAAAGTTTTGACATGAACAGATCGACTAACCAATGGTGGCTCAGGACAAGGCAACTCAGCATCACGCCTAACGCCCCTACGGTCACATAATTGACCTTTTCCAGGACCAAAAAATTCAAAGGGAAGGTCATTGTAATTGCACCTTCAACTTCTTTCTTTTTGGCCCTTCTTTGAAATTAAGCATAGAATTTTCCATTGTTCTTGTAACTCTTTCTTTAACATCCTCCCATTTATTGGGTCCCATCACTGTTTCCTTTCTTTTTCTCATGACATCCATAAAAAGTATCCTTGGTTGGCCCAAGATTTTGGTACACATCTACTAGTTGACTTAAAGAATGTGTAACTATTTGCAATCTTTGTCGACTCTCAGCAAGTAGAGTCAAAGATGCGAGATCTCTCTACAATTTTTCATGAAGTTGTTGACACCTTTCTAAGTTGCATTGATGCATGTTTCTTTCCCATGGTATATCGGAAATGTCAGCTGATATGTCGTGGTGGGTGGACAACCTTCTTCTTGAATGAAGCGTTCTACCCTATGTCTATTTTGACCAACATTTGGAGCATTTTTAGCCTCTGCATCAATATATAAAATGTTTCATATTAGAAAAAACACATGTAAACGAATATGTACAAATTGAATGAAAAAAATATTCAAATTGATGGCACCCTCGATGTGGTTGGCTAGCATCTTCTCCACCCTGAAACTGTCGAGAACCAGAACGACCCTATTGAGAACCAACACCACCAGCCATTGATTGGCCTTTGGAGGAATAAATATCACCATATTCACAAAAATTGCTAGCACTTATTGATGGCCCTCTAAGGGGATTTGAACCACCACCAACCTCTCGAGACGAGAGAGAAATTTCATAAGAAAATATGAATTTATAATCAATTGAAAAATACATTCATACATATAAATACATGTACATATTCATTTATTAAATTGTGTGAACCATACCATGACTGGGTGAACCATGAGCATGCTCCATGGATGGAGTAGAGACCCTTCCCCTTTTAGCTCCTCAAAAATAAAAAATGAAACTTATTAACAACTAATTTAACTCACAAAGTCGATAAAAAATCAATTGCATATGTACACACATGTATGGAGATTTAAGGTTATATTTAAATACCATAAACATCCCTCGATACCTGATCCCCCACTCTCTTAGAGATATGAGATTTTGTTGATCTTCGTCATTCACCCTCCATGATATATATATCTACGGTGGACATTTACAAATTTTTTTTTTAAATGAATAATTTAAAATAAATTCAAAATAAATTTTAGAAAATTAATGTAATTTACTATACACAAATTATATAAAACACAACTTTCAAAGCACTAATTGATGTGTGAAACTCAATCTAAGCAAAAAAAATTATGAAAATGATAAGTTCACCGAATTGCACTTTACATGGTGGGAGAACACTTGATATAAAATTGAAAAAAACACATTGTCATTAAAAAAGAAGTGAAACTCCATTTATACAAAAATTTGTTGAAGTCCCCGCATTTTAATTTTATAAAATGTGAATTTCACCACTTGTTGCAAATGTGAATTTCACCAACTTGCGCTTTGCATGGTGTGGTGGGAGCACACTTTGTATATAATTGAAAAAATCACATGGTCATTAAAAAAGACGCATTTATAAGTACAAAAGACACACATATCCAAGATATGTTACAATGTCCATCAATAAATTTTGAAGGAGAGCGTATCAACAGTAATTCATCTTTGAGAGATGAATCTTGAATTTTTGAATAAGAGCATCTTAAAACTAATTCATCTTTGAGAGATGAATCTTGAATTTTTGAACAAGAGCATCCCAAAAATAATTCATCTTTGAGAGATGAATATTGCATTAGCATTTCCCCGTATAATTCTAATTCATCTATTAATTCATATTTGATAGATGAATCCTGAATTGACATTGCCCCTTGCAGTAGATCATAAGACATCTTATTCACATTTGAACAATGTCTTACACTAAAAAATTGTAATTGGCTAAAAATATTGTTTACTATTCCATGCATTTCTTTTAGCTTCTCCTTCTTAACTTGGTACACACCATTCATCTGGCTGCACACAAGTTCAGAATTGGTGAAAACTACAAGTCCATTTGAAGCATACTCCATAGTTGTTCCCAAGCCTTCTATCAATCCAATATAACATGCCTCATTGTTTTTTGTTCTTCCCAGTATATTCATTTTCCTTTGGACGACTTTTCTAGTCACAATATTGGAAAGCACATATGTAATCACTGCTTTCCCTAGATTGGGATAGCAAGAAACATCTATTCATAATTTTAATTTTTCAACAATATTTAGTGGTTTTTTATCCCTGAAAAAAAAGTTCAATAAAAATATATATTAAATTGGCATTTATTGCAAATTAATGGGAGAAATGACACATGTGCATGAGATAAATGATATGTGCATGGTTTATCTTAAAGTTTGACTTAAAATTTTTATGGTAGAATTCACATATAGAATTAATGGGAGGAAGCCTTTAGTTTGTGGGAGAAATGAATTTTATGCACTTAGTTTGTGGGATAAATGATACATGTACACAATTTTGTTATAGAGATTCACTATTGGGGCATTTACTGGATATGTCATTGTTGAGAAAAGAGGAGATC